>PVKS010010097.1:0-61412 GCA_004027875.1 Aplodontia rufa | reverse complement strand
ACACCTCTCCCTTTTAAAAAAAAATAAATGACAAGCTATATCAACTCAGAAATAACAGCATAAAAATGTTAACTGTCACTAAATCTATAAACTCAACTTAATAGCAATAAAAATGGCAATAAACGAATTTTCATGGAAACTAATTATAAAGTTCATAGGAAAAAGTAAACATCTTAAAAACCAAAATTCTGAAAAAGAGTAAGAAAGAGAGAGGATTTGCCCTGTCATATGGCAAAACTTATTTGAAAGCCCTAGAAAATAAGGCTACAAGGCTACAACTCTGGCCCAGGGATAGACATAAAGACTAGATCAAACAGAAACGGACCTAAGCATAAACATGGCCTTAATATATGATACAACAGGAATACAAACTACTAAGGAAAGGACTACCCAACTTTCATTCAGACCAAGGAGCAACCTGTTTGGAAAATATTTAGATTCCTAACTTGTTTCATAAATAAAAATAAACTCCAGACAGGCATGGTGGCACACAACTATAATCCCAGCAACCTCAGAGGTTGAGGCAGGAGGCTTACAACTTTGAGACCCAAGCAACTTCGTAAGACCCTGTCTCAAAGTAAAAAAAAAGAAAAAGAAAAAAATTTAAATGGCTGGGGATGTGGTTCAGTGGTTAAGTGCCCCTGGGTTCAATTCCCAGTACCCAAAACAAACAAAAAACTCCACATTAACTGTAATAATTCTAATAATGAATATAATTTTAAAGCTTTAGAACTGCTAGCTGGGCATGGTGGTACATGCCTGTAATCCCAGCAACTTGGAGGCTAAGGCAGGAGGATTATGAGTTCAAAGCCAGCCTCATCAACTTAGTGAGACCCTGCCTTAAATTAAAATATTTTTTAAAAGGGCTTGGGATGTGACTCAGTGGTTAAGCACCCCTGGGTTCAATCCCTGGTACTCCCCCACCAAAAAAAAAAAAAAAAGAACTGTTGAAGGATGCTGGGTGCAGTGGTACATGCCTGTAATCCCAGCAGCTCAGGAGGATAAGACAAGAAGATCAAAAGTTCAAAGCCAGCCTCAGCACTTAGCGAGGACCTGAACAACTTAGCAAGACCCTGTCTCAAAATAAAAATAAAAGGGCTTGGTCTGTGGCTCAATGATTAAATGCCCCTGGGTTCAATCCCTGGCACCAAAAAAGAAGAAGAACTGTTGAAGAAATTATATAAAAGAGAATCATGGCTTCTGTACAGAAAAGAACAATTTCCTATCAGTGCAGTTTCCATTTACAAAACTAGACATGGAAGAGTTAAGACACAAAGCAAGCAGGAAAAAAAAATAAAGAATAAAAGATTAGAGCAGAAATCAGTGAAATAGAAAACAAGAGAAAGAGCCTTGTCAAGAAAAAAAAAAAAGACTGATCAAAGAAAAAAAAAGAGGAGGTAAATTACCAACCAATACCAGAAGTAAGAGACGTGATACTGCTAGAGATTCTACAAATATTAAATAGGATAATAAGGGATAACTCATGAACAAATGAGACTTTTCCCAAGAACTCAGGGCTATTTAACATTTTTAAAAAATCAATGTAATCCACCAGATTAACAGATTAAAAAAGAATAAAAATATGACTCTCCAAATACTTGCATAAAAAAGCATTTGACAGGGCTGGAGTGGTGGCTCAGCAGTTGCGGCGCTTGCCTGGCATGCGCAAGTACGCGAGTTCAAACCCCAGCACCATGTACACAACCAAGTCTTAGAGCAAGGAAACCCATGTGAAAAACTAAATAAAAATTGATTCTCTCTCTCTCTCTCTATCTCACTGTCCTCTCTTCCCTTTAAAAAGAAATTGATTCTGTCTTTCTCTCAATGTCCTTCTCTTAAAAAAAAAAAAAAGGATTTGACAAATTCCAATAGCCATTCCTAAAAAAAAAAAAAAAAAGTCCTCAGCAAATCAGGATTATGAAAGAACTACCTCAAACTATTAAAGGCTACCTACAAAAAATCTACAGCTAACACTATACTTAATGGTAAAAGGCTGAATGATCTCTCTCTAAAATCAATAATAATATGAGAAAGTCTGATCTAGCCAGACACAGCAGCACACACCTGTGTGAGAAACAGGAAGTCTGGTAGTCCATTTTCAGAATATAGTATTCAGCCTTAATTGGATTCAATTGTAGCCATTTGGGGGCTGAAGTGGTGGCTCAGTGGTTACAGCACTTGCCTGGCCTATGTGAGGACACAGGTTCAAACCCCAGCACCACATATACAACCAAGTGTCAAAGAAACAAAAGCTAGATGAAAACATAATAAATAAATAAAATTGATTCTCTCTCTCATTCTTAAAAAAAAAAAAAAAAGTGGGTTGAGACTATTCAGAAACACAAGACCACATCCAGGAAAGCAGGATGGAGGGATGTGCAAGAAATCCCTAGTAAGTGGGATTGAGCACACAGGGCCCAGGTGAACAAGAAACTTCCAATAAAGAGGTTTGAGTACATAGAAGAAATGTAATCATAGTAACCTAGAAAACAAAAAAGGGGTGGGGTGTAAAAATCCTAGGCCTAGGGAAAAACTTTTCCAATGTCTGGGTTAACTCTAATCTGATCCAAAAGTGTACTTTGGTCTGCTAAAGATGTTCCACATGATCCTTTACTTCAGTAATTATGGCCATATCTTTCATTTGTTTATTTTTTTAAGAGCAAGGAACAGGTGAGAGAGAGAGAGAAAGGGAGAATCAATTTTATTTAGTTTCTCATGTGGCTTTCATTGCTCTGACACTTGGTTGTGTATGTGGTGCTGGGGTTCAAACCGCATCCTTGTGCATGCCAGGAAAGTGCTGAAATCGCTGAGCCACGGCTCCACTCTTCCCTTTCTTTTTTTAGAACTTCTGTTTTTGGGGTTTTGTTTTTGTTTTTTTTTTTTTAGCTCATGGGTTTTTGTGGTGAAATCACATTTGATCCTGCACACCTAAATTAATATTTATTTTTTCCAATCAGTCAAAATTTATCTAACTAGAATTTTATTTACCCTGCCGTTTTTTTTCCTGCTGCCTTTTATTTGGAGGCCAATTTTTAATGGGTTAACTCTCAAATACATTGGGGGAAAGAATCTCCTTTTACTAAGAGTCCTAAAGAGGAAATAAACTGGGTGATAGTATGGGTGAGCCTGTTTTATGTTTGAGTCATAATGTAAAACTCTGTGACAGGCTCTATTTTAATTTCTAAATGGTTAAATATAATAAGACTGTAATAAACATCTGTAGCTATTGTCTCCTACCCGTACCTGCTAAAAAGCAACAAGATTTGTTTCCTATCTGTTTTATATTGTATATATCTTAGTGATGCCGGTGATATCGTGTCCTCTCAGAGTCGAAGAATGAAACCGAGGGACACCGAGGCAAGCGTAGTATACAAGTTTTATTATAGAAAGTAAAGCACAGGGAAAAGAGCAGACTTCCCCCATAGTGGGGGAAGGAGACAGAGCCGATGAGGCAGTGAGGTTTGCCCCTTTTATATGACGACCTCTCCTGGATTGGTCACTGCTTCCCTGCCCCTGTACCTAACACAAAGGTGAGGGGAATTCTGGTCCAGTCTTTGATCCATGCCTTAGGCTCTTTGATCCATGCCTTAGGTGCCAATAGAAAGAATGTGGTCCCTTGCTTAGCAGCAGGGAATGTCTGCATCTCATTAGCATTGGGGGATGTCTTTGCCTTCTCAGGAAAGACGATCTCCTTATCAACCCACATTGCTCTGCCTACACTGAACTGCCTAACTTTTTGTGCCTCATTAGGTTGTATTTCATGGTATCAAAACTGGCACATAAACAAATGAGCATTTATTAGTTAAATTTTAAAAAAAGGGGGCTGGAGAGGTGGCTCAGCGGTTTCGGCACTTGCCCGGCAAGCACGAGGACCCAGGTTCAAACGCCAGCACCACGTACACAACTGAGTGTTGGAGCAACTAAAGCCATGTGAAAAACTAAATAAAGTTGTTTCTCTCTTTCTCTGTCTCTCTCACTGTCCCTCTCTCTTTAAAAAAAAAGAGAGAGAGAGAGATAGAGGGTTAGTGAGAGTGAGAGAGAGAGAAGCCATTTCTATTTAGTTTTTCATGTGATTCTCATTCCTCAGATACTGTTGTGTACATGGTGCTGGGGTTTGAACTCGCATACTCACACATTCCAGGCAAGCGCAGAGCCACCACTCCAGCCCCTTTATTTAGTTTTTCATGTGGCTTTCATTGCTCTGACACTTCATTGTGTACGTGGTGTTGGGGTTTGAACCTGGGGCCTTACACATGTCAGGCAAGTGCTGTAACAGCTGAGCCACCGCTCCAGCCCACAAAAGGTTTCTTAAAACTTTCATCTGCTCTTATCTATCAAGACAATCCTTTGTCAGTTTTTATTTTTTAGGGGCATCTCTGGTGAAATAAACAACTATTACCATATACTGTGTATTCTAAATTTTGCTTCAAAGGTTAAACTTGGTTAATATAAGGACATCAGTGTAAATGTGATGGCATTACTAGTTTCTTTTTCTATATTAGGTGTGTTCATGACCTTCAGGTATACAAATCTTTTAAAGTACGAAACTTGGGAGAGCACTTTACCAAATTGGGTTTTCCAAACTAAAGTTGTCTACAGCAATAATCTCTTTTCAGACTGGTATGGAAACAACAAATTAGGTTGGAAATTTTTCATTTAATGTTTTGTGATTAGCTATCCCATTATAATCTGTAAAATTCAGAGTTCAGTTTGCTTGAAGGTTGACAATGTGGAAACCTGTATAGCTTTGACTAGAGCCCCATCTTGCCTGAGATGTCTCTGCCTCACACTCTACTCCATGTTAGGATGATTCAAAACTAGGCTAAACTTAAGCTCATTTAAGGTGTGTTTAAAGAATAGATTTGCAGATCTTCATGGAGGCTAAATAGGCACCAAAGACATTAATGTTAAAGAAACCATTTCTTGATTTAAAGCTATTATGCAAGCCAAATGTTTTGGGACTTATTAATTCCAATTTTGTATTTTTTTAAAGAGAGAGGGACAGGGGCTGGAGCGGTGGCTCAGCGGTTACAGCACTTACCTGGCATGCATGAGGACCCAGGTTCGAACCCCTGCACCAGGTACACAACGAAGTGTTGGAGCAATGAAAATCACATGAAAAACTAAACAAAGTTGATTCTCTTTTTTTTTTTAAGTATGTAGGATTTATTTGTAGGTTTCTTTTTTTTAAGAGAGAAGGACAGTGAGAGTGAGAGAGAGAGAAAGAATCAACTTTAGTTTTTCATGTGGCTTTTCGTTGCTCTGAGACTTCGTTGTATAAGTGGGTGCTGGGGTTTGAACCCGTGTACTTGCACATGCTGGGCAAGCGCCGCAACCGCCGAGCCACCGCTCCAGCCCCAAATTGATTCTCTTAAGACAGTGGGGGTGCTGGAGTGGTGGCTCGGCAGTTAGGGCACTTGCCTGGCATGCACAAGTATGCAAGTTGAAACCCCAGCACCATGTATGTACACAGTGAACTGTCCAATGGATGAAAGTCATTTGAGAAACTAGATAAAAATTGCTTCTTTCTCTCTCTCTCTCTCTCACTGTCCCCTCTTTCTTAAAGAAAAAGAGAGAGAGGGACAGTGTGAGAGAGAAAGTATCAGTTTTATTTAGTTTTTCATGTGGCCTTCATTGCTGCGACACTTTGTTGTGTACAATTGGTGCCGGGGTTTGAACCTGGAACCTCACGAATGTCAGGCAAGTGTCGTAACCACTAAGCCACTGCTCCAGGCCCTTGAGTTTCCTTATAAACTTCATAACTGTTGCCTGTTAATGTTTGCAGAAGTACTAATTCTAACATACACACACACACACACACACACACACACACACACAAAACACCCTGAGTTAAGATATGCCATCAATATAGGACAGAAATAAAATAGTAAAATACTAATTTCTATTGCTGATTCTAATTAAATGAAAGGATTACTATAAAACTGTACACATTAAAGTTTCTTTTTTAATATGGTGAGAGAGAGAGAGAGAGAGGAGCAATATTTATTTTTTCATCTGGTTTTTGTTTCTCTGAAACGTAGCTGTGTATGTGGTGCTGGGGTTTGAACTCAGGTCCTTGCACATGCCAGGCACTGCTGAGCCACCACTCCAGCCCAGTAGTCCCTCTTTAAGACTGGTGAAACTGTGCCTGCTGGATGTTAAAAACCGAAACTTGAAAGCCAAAGTCAAAGAAGTAAAAGAGCCAAATTAAAACAGCCAATATTTTGGCCCTGGTTTTACAGTCAGCCAGGGCCCAGAGAACTATGGGACAAACCTCTGCCTTGTATCTTTGAGTCCCGTGACCTCCCCATCAGGGAGATCATGAGGCCCCCAGAGAAAGCCAACCAGTGCATATTCTGCAAAGAAAGGGAAATATCCCTGATGCTTCCAAGGAAAGCCACATATGGTCAGAAAGACCCTGGCCCATCCTGGCAGATGGCATGACTAGTAGAGGAAGGCTGAGGAGTCAAGAGGCTTCTCACATGTCCCTGAGAATGGCCTCCTAAGGAATCTCAGCTGATCCTAAGAATAGATAGGCAAAAGGTCAATTTTAATCAATTTGGTCTTAAACACCTGGTAGGAGAATTATAACCAAAGCACAGCCATGTATGGACACTTAAAAGAAACAATGATTCATTTAATGTAACTCAAAATGTATGCTAGTGTCAGGCCCCCAAATGTAAATAATTCTAATATTTATCCCTCAGATCAATCTAAAAGATGTAATGTGACACAAAAGCCCTAACTAACTATACCAAGAGTCCTAAATGACACAGCTAAAGGCATCCTTCCAATAACAGAGGTAATGCCAATAAAAAGCTACGTTAAGAAATCAGATGAGGGGCTGGAGCGGTGGCTCAGCGGTTTCGGCGCTTGCCTGGCAAACACGAGGACCCGGGTTCAAACCCCAGCACCACGTACACAACTGAGTGTTGGAGCAACTAAGGCTATGTGAAAAACTAAATAAAGTTGTTTCTCTCTTTCTCTGTCTCTCTCACTGTCCCTCTCTCTTTATAAAAAAAAAAAAGAAAGAAATCAGATGAGGGGCTGGAGCAGTGGCTCAGTGGTTACTGTACTTGCCCAGCATGTGCAAGTCCAAGAGTTAAAACCCCAGCACCATGTACACAACAATGTCTTGGAGCAATGAAAGCCACATGAAAAACTAAATAAAAATTGTTTCTCTCTTTCTCTCTCTCTCACTGTCCCTCTTTCTTAAAAAGAAAAGAAGAAAGAAAAAAAAATCAGATGACATCCTTTAACTCAACAGGACATATGTGCCATTATAAAAATTAAATGCTTTTAGCAACACCACTGCTGTCTCTAAGGACCTGAATGTCCTCTACTCCTAAATAAATGACATGTCAGACCACACACTACGCTCTCTTCAAAGGCTGGCTGATAACACTGATTGTACTAACAGCTTGCAGAAAATGTTGTGTTGCACTGTTTATTTTTCTAGCATGATCCCTCCCCCATTTACTTCATCTCCAGACATCTGTCAAGCACCATCATGGACTCTGGACTGCCCTAATGCTCGAGATGCCTAGATGGTCATGGAAATATGACCCTCCATATTGAGATGCCTCTCAACTTCAGCCAACGCCCCCCAGACAGACCCTTTAGAGAGTTTCCCTGACTGCCACAGCCAATGCCCACCGCCAGCACCAAGAAGCCAGAACGGTCACTGCCCTTTTACCCTGAATGCAGTCAAGGATCTCTTCAGAGGGGGAATTGAGATAAGAAATGATATCTACAAGCAGATAGAAACGGGGACCTCAGAGAATGGGATCCCATCCCCCAGGTTAAAACCCTAGGCTAAAACCTTTGTTTTTGGCTGCCTGACTGGAAGGTCCCACTCGTGCTTGCAAGCTCAACCCTTATCCTTGGCAGGAACACCCTAACCCAATTCAATGTCTATTCATTTTAATCCCCACCACAGCTTCTTACACTCCTGCTTCTATTATCCTCTTGTGCTGACTAGAAGCTTTTTTTTTACCCACTAACATCCGTGTCAGTGTTCCTCCCTGAGATGTCAGTGTGGGATACCTCTAAGGCAAGTTTGGCCACCCTCTACATTCCCATTAAAATTTCTTACAAGACCTTGCCTTCAACTCAAACAAGTTGTCCCTATCACCTTTCTGGCTGCCTCAACTATAGCCAGTGAATCTTCTTCCTTTGCAGAATTTTTTTTTTTTTAAAGAGAGAGGGACAGTGAGAGAGACAGAAAGAGAGAAACAACTTTATTTAGTTTTTCACATGGCCTTCATTGCTCCAATACTTAGTTGTGTATGTGGTGCTGGGGTTTGAACCCAGGTCCTCATGCTTGCAGGGCAAGCATCGAAACCGCTGAGCCACTACTCCAGCCCCTCCTTTGCAGAATTAACACATCTGTTTACCCACTAACTGGGGGGCTGTCGTGGTGGTTCAACAGTTATGGTGCTTGCCTGGCATGCGTGAGGACGATGGTTCAAATCCCAGCACCATGTACACAATGAAGTGTTGGAAGAACAAAAACTGCATGAAAATCTAAATAAAGTTTATTCTCTCTCTTTCTTACTATCCTCTCTCTCTTAAAAAAATTAAATAAAAATTCCATGGAACGATGAAGTCCAGTATATCTATTTTTTCCTTTGGTTGCTTGTTCTTTAAATATATCTCAGAAAACATTGCCTAATCCAAAGTCATGATACAAATATGTTTTCTTCTAAGATAGCTTTATTTAACTCAGATTTAAGTCTTTTGAGTTAATTTTTTATATGATATCATCCAACCACTTTTTAGAATGTATTAAATGGTGTACCATAAAATTACTTGGGAAAAAATATCTTAGCAGTCAAATTCACCACGATAGAAAGCCAACTCCTGTGTTCCCAGCTGAGATAAAAGGTATGTGGTAATTTGAAAGGCCAGGGTTGAAACAGTAAGTGCCCAGCTGATTATTCAATAAGAAGTCACAATAGTTCAAGAATATGAAGCCAGGGTGGTGATGTGGGGGTGATTCTGGATTAGGATCAAGGGCATATCATATCATTACTATGCATGTATTTATGATTGTACAACAATACAACTCCTCAATAAAAAATTAAAAAATAAAAATAAATAATATGACAAACCCTCAGCTAATATAATACTAAATGGAGAAAAGCTGAAAACATTTCCATGAAACTCAGGAACAAGACAAGGCTGTCCGCTCTCACCACTTTTATTTGATATAGTTCTCAAGACCCTTGTCAGAGCAATCAGGCAAGAGAATAAAATCAAAGGGACAAAATAGGAAGAGAGGAAGTCGAACTCTATCTCTTTTTCTTGACAACATAATCCTATATCTGGAGATTCAAAAAAGCTCCACCAGAAGACTGCATGAGCTTATAAACAGATTTAGCAACGCAGCAGGCTACAAGATCAACATGCATAAATCAATAGCTTTCCTATACACTAACAGTAATAGGGCAGAAACAAAAATCAGGAATTGGTCCCATTCACAATATTCTCAAAAAGAATAAAATACTTGGGAATTAATCTAACAAGAGAAGTAAAAGACCTCTACAACAAAACTTATTGAACACTGAAGAAATTGAAGAATACCTGAGAAGATGGAAAGAGAGCCCATGCTCTTAATTAGGCAGAATTAATTAAAATGGCCATTCTGCCAAAAGCACTATATAGGGGGCTGGAGCATATAAAAAACTAAATAAAATTTGTTTCTCTCTTTCTCTCTCTCACTGTCCCTCTCTCTTTAAAAAAAAAAAAAGATGGATCAAGGAACTAGCAATTAAACCAACTACCATACAACTCCTAGAAGAAAAATTAGGACCAACACTCCAGCATTTGGAAGCAGGCAAAGACTTTCTCAATAAGACTCCCAGAGTGAAAGAATTAAAGTAAAAAAATCAATGAGTGGGATGTCATTAAACTAAAAAAGTTTCTGCTCAACCAAGGAATTGGTCAAAATTGTCAAAAGACAACCCACAGAATAGGAGATAATCATGGCATCTGATTCCTCCAACAGGGGACTAAGATCCAAAATTTATAAAGAACTCAAAAAACTTAATACCAAAAATACAAACAATCCCATCAATAAATGGGCCAGAGAACTAAACAGAAACTTCTCAACAGAGGAAATTGAGCAAGCCAATAAATACATGAAAAAAATGTTCCAAATCATTAGTAATCAGAGAAATGCAAATCAAAACTACATTAAGATTTTACCTCACTCCAGTCAGATTGGCAAAGATGATGAATATAAACAATAATAGATGCTGGAAGGGTTGTGGGGAGATAGGAACACTAGCACACTGTTGGTGGAACTGCAGACTGGTCCAGCCACTCTGGAAAGCAGTGTGGAGACTCCTCAAAAAATTAGGGTTTGATCCACCATACAAACCAGCTTTCCCTCTTCTGGATATTTTCCCAGAGAAGTCAGAATCAGCACATTACAGCGACACAGCAAAATCTATGTTCATAAGTAGCACAATTTACAATAGCTAAATTATGGAACCAACCCAGATGTTCCTCACTGGATGAACAGATCCAAAAGCTGCAGTATATATATACATATATATACAATGGAATTCCACTCAGTAATTAGAAACAATGATATTGTGGCCTTTGAAAGTAAATGGATGGCAGTGGAAGAAATCATGCTGAGCAAAGTTAGCCAAACCCAGAGACTCAAGGGTTGAGTGTTTTCCCTCATTTGTGGAGGCTAAAACAAAACCCAGGCTTGGATGAAAGGTTGTAAAACTCATGTATTAGATCCAGAAAAGCATACCAACACATAATCTAGGGGAACCATAGGTATGGGAAGGTGGGAAGAGGGGTGGAGGGGAGAGGAAGGGAGTTTAGGGAGGGAATCTAGGGAGACAATTAACCATGTAGCATACTCTTTACCCTACCCAGGAGAATCCAAATGATACTTAAACAATCATTTAATTCTGGGAAATTCACAGTGTAAACATTTATATTGCTTGTAGGGGTGAAATATAGAAGAATCAAGAGGCTGGGGTGTGGGTAATGTGGGGGTAATTCTGGTTTAGGAACAAATGTATACCATGTTGTTACTTTATATGCATTTATGATTGTACAATTACTCAACATCTTAATAAAAATTAAAAAAATAAATAAAAATGGCTGGGAGGTGGCTCAGTGGTTAAATGCCCCTGGATTAAATCTCTAATGCCAAATTAAAAAAAAAAAAAAAAAGAGGTGCTGGAGCAGTGGCTCAGCGGTTTCGGCGCTTGCCTGGCAAGCACAAGGACCCGGGTTCAAACCCCAGCACCACGTACACAACTGAGTGTTGGAGCAACTAAGGCCATGTGAAAAACTAAAAAAAGAATTACTAAAACCATTTATATACCAATCAGCCAGGGGATGAACCACTCCTAGGCACTCTGATAATAAAAAGCTATCCTTTTCTTCCTCTTGCTTATCCAAGCTCAAAAAGAAAAGGACTTTCTCAGGGTTGGATATGAACCATTTCTGTCCTTTCTGTGCCTCTCCTTCCCTGTCACATCAAATACTGAACATGTTCTCAATAGTAAAGTATAAATAGACAAATGTAACAAAGAAAAAAGTAAAGAAATATTAATGATGCATAAGAAGAAATCCATTTTAGCATCTTTTGATATTTAACTGACTTCTATAATATCCTCCCAAGTGTTCGGCAAATTTGGCAGGAAGAGATTTTAGAATTTATCAAAAGCTTGACAATTAAGTGTGGTCTCATGGAGTTTAATGGATAAGAAGTGACCTCTAAGTCCACAAACACTTCCCTTATTTCTAAACTTAGTATGTAAGGCTGAGATGGTCTCCTCATCTCTGAAACAGAAATAATGATAACACTATGTCTGACCTACCTATCACAAATGAATGAGACCGTGTCTACAAAATGAGCACCTGTTTGGGGGAAATGTTAGATAAGTTCCTTAGAGATGTTGATTCTGTAAGATGTAAAATTATAATAGATTTCTATTCTTTGAATACAAAAATCTTAGATCTAAAAAAAAACCACTTGATTAACATAGACATGAAAGAGTTCATTACTGTAAGATTCTTACTCAATATTGAGCAAGCTTGGTCCTGTCAACGTCTCTATGAAAGCACTACTCCTTATTCTCTTTCCCAACAAATTAACAAGAGGCCAAAACAAACTTGGGGGAAAAAAAGAGTCTCTCTGACACCAAAAGGTGGAGTATAGGGAAGAGATAAAAGTGGAACTATCACAACCATATAATCATTCAACTAACCATATAATCATACATCAACAGCTAAGAAGTCCTTTCTAACTTACAAGGACTAGTATTTTTTAATTCTTTTGAGAGAGAGAGAGAGAGAGAAAGAGAGGATCAATTTTATTTATTTATTCATTCTGTTTTTATTTTTCTGACACTTAGTTGTTTATGTGTTGCTGGGGTTTGAACCTGGGTCCTTGCAAATGGCAGGCAAGCACTCCAAACCCTAAACCACCACTCCAGCCCCAGGACTAGTATTCTTATTTAGTCTTTTGAAAAAAATATTTTTTTCAACTTGGAAAAAACACTTGAACAATTTTAAAAAATGGCCACACTGTATAAAGGTACATTGTGTCAATAAACACAGGAGAGATGGGTATGTAGTAAGCAGTAGAGTACTTGCCTAGGCATGCAGAAGGTCCTGGGTTCAATCCCCAGCACTGTAAAATTTTAAAATAAAATAGAAATGAGAAGATATTTTCAAAATATAGGTAATTAAATAAATGTGAAAAAAGATAAAAACAGCAAAATAAATAGAAACCACTAGGTGCAGTGATACACATTTGTAATCCCAGCTACTCAGAAGGCTGAGGCAGAAGGATCACCAGTTCAAGGGCAACTTGGGCAATTTAGCAAGACCCTTTCTAAAAATTAGATAAAAATAAAAAGGACTAGGGATGTAGCTCAGTGGTGGAGGGCTTGCCTATCATGCATGAGATCCTGGATTCAGTTTGCAGTAATAATAAATAAATACCTACAAATATGGAATTTTTTTCATATTCCCCCATTCACCTCTCCTCTTTTTTCCCTCACTTCAGTAAGGGAATGATAGGAAGTAGCCTCTAGATATGAGCAAGTAGGACAAACTGGAACAATTGTATTTCACTAGATATTTATGATACAAGTAGTTATACCCAAATGAATAATAAACACATAAGTGGAATTACACATAAGTGGATAAGTATACAATGTATAATGGCAATACACATATTAAAATGTATTGAGAAATTTTAAACACGAAAGAATTTATCTATCTTAATGGCATCATTCTACAAAGAAAAGGGGATTTATTCTCATTGACAAAGGCATCAATTACAGTCTGAGATTTTTTATCCTCATCAGCACATAGGACATCATTAGGGAAGGAACATAAAGTTATTTTAAAATTAATTTGATAAGTAATAATTCTATATTACAAAGGCATAATTAGATTAGATAACACAGGAATTAGATTAGACAACACAGGAAAGGAGAAAGCCTGCCCTCAAAAAAAGCCAAGATTTTAGTGTTGTATTACTAAAAGGAGGGCAGCAAGAAATGGCAATTTAGTTTCCAGAAAATGAACCCCCATTTATTTTTTATTTATTTATTTTTTATAAAGACAGAGGGACAGTGAGAGAGACAGAGAAAGAGAAAAACAACTCCATTCAGTTTTTCACATGGCCTTAGTTGCTCCAACACTTAGTTGTGTACGTGGTGCTGGGGTTTGCACCCGGGTCCTCGTGCTTGCCAGGCAAGTGCCGAAACCGCTGAGCCACCGCTCCAGCCCCCCCATTTATTTTTTAAATAAGATTTTTCATTAGTTTTACATATTGAAGGGGTTTGTTGTTACACTTCCATACACACACACATCATATATTCCCCCTTTACCTTACCACCCCACTCTCCCTCCACCCCTCCCACTCTACTATGCAAGGTGGCCCCCAGTTCAACTGGTAATTCGTGTTTGATGAGTCTATTGTCTAGACTTATTTTTCTTTCACTCTTTCCTATATTGTACTCTAGGTTCCACAAATGAGAGAATACATTTGGCCCGAGAGCTTCTGGGTTTGATTTCACTTAGCATGATTTTCTCCATTTCCATCCATTTACCAGCAAAGGCCACAATTTCATTTCTTTTAATAGTTGAATAGAATTCCATGATTCCATGGTATGTGTGTGTGTGTGTGTGTGTGTGTCACGGTTTCTTGATCCATTCACCCAATGATGGGCATCTGGGTTGATTCCATAATTCAGCTATTGTGAATTGTGCTGCTGTAAACACTGATGTAGCTGTGTTGCTGTATGCCACATTTACATCTGGGGAAATAC
The DNA here is from genome assembly GCA_004027875.1 of Aplodontia rufa. Lineage (NCBI taxonomy): Eukaryota > Metazoa > Chordata > Mammalia > Rodentia > Aplodontiidae > Aplodontia > Aplodontia rufa. The sequence continues at coordinate 47,091 of PVKS010010097.1, read as the reverse complement.
CCAGGATGAGACAGCTGGGTCATATGGTGCTTCCATTCCTAATTTTTTTGAAGTCTCCATACTGCTTTCCAGAGTGGTTGTATTAGTCTGCATTTTTGCCAACAGTGTATAAGGGTTCCTTTTTCCCCACACCTTTACCATCATTTGTTGTTATTTCTATTCTTGATCTTTGCTATTCTGACTATGGTGAGGTGAAATCTTAATGAAGTCTTGATTTGCATTTCCCTGATTGCTTAAGATATTGAACATCTTTTTCATGTATTTACTGGTCTTTTCATTTCTTCTGTTGAGAAATCTGTTTAGTTCTTTTGCTCATTTATTGATTAGGTTATTTGTGTGTTTGGTATTAAGCTTTTTGAGTTCTTGGGCTGGAGCAGTGGCTCAGCAGTTATGGCACTTGCCTGGCATGCACAAGGACATGGGTTCAAACCCCAGCACCACATACACAATGAACTGTTGGAGCAACGAAATCCACATTGAAATACTAAATAAAACTATTTCTCACACTGTCTCTCTCTTTAAAAAAAAAAAGCTTTTTGAGTTCTTTATATATCCCAGATATTAGACCCCTGTCAGAGGCATAGCTGGCCATAATTTCCTCCCCTTCTGTAGGCTCTTATTCTTAATTGACTCCTTAGCTGTGCAGAAGCTTTTTAGTTTAATGGCATCCCACTTACTGATTTTTGGATTTAGTTCTTGTGCTACTGAGGACCTTGCTAAGGAAGTTGGTGTCACTCCTGTATGGTGAAGTGTTGACTCTATTTCTAGTATTTGTAAGGTATCTGGTTTAATTCCTAGGACTCTGATCCATTTTGATTTGAGTTTTGTGCAGGGTGAAAGATATAGATCCAATTTTCCCAGCACTATTTGTTGAAAAGGCTGTCTTTTCTCTAAGTTATATTTTTGCCACCTTTGTCAAATACCATATGGCTATAGAATTTTGGTTTTGTCTCTGTATCTATTACCCTATTCCATTGGTCTTAATGTCTATTTTGATACCAATACCATGCTATTTTTGTAACTACAGCTCAGTAGTATAGTCTCAGATTAGGTATCGTGATGCCTCCTACTTCACTGTTTTTGCTAAGTATTGCTTTGGCTATTCTGGGTCTCTTTTTCTCCAAATGAATCTAAGAATTGATATTTCCATATCTGTGAAGAATGTCATTTGTATCTTGATGGGGACTGCATTGAATCTGTATTGCACTTTTGGCAGAATGGCCATTTTGACAATATTAATTCTGCCTATTCAAGAATATGGAATGTCTTTCCATCTTCTCAGGTCTTCTTGTCTTTCTTCAAAGTTCTATAATTTTCCTTGTACAGGTCTTTTGCTTCCCTGGTTAGATTAATTCCCACATATTTTATTTATTTACTTTAGATTATCATGAATGGGATGGTTTTCCTGATTTCATCCTTGGCTGAGTCACTGTTGGGAACATAAAAAAGCTATTGATTTATGGATGTTGATCTTGTATCCTGCTACTTTGCCAAATTCATTGATAAGCTCTAGCAGCTTTTTTGGTATTTTTGGGATCTTCTGGGTACAGGATTATATCATCAACAGGCAGAGTTAGTTTGAGTTCTTTACCTACTCATATCCCTTTGATTTCCTTCTCTTGCCTAATTGCTCTGGCTAGTGTTTCAAGAACTATATTGAAAGAGTGGTGAAAGTGGAAAATCTTGTCTTGTTCCTGAGTTTAGTGGGAATGGTTTTGAGTTTTCCCCATTTAGTACAATGCTGGTTATGGGTTTGTCATAAATGGCCTTTATATTTACTTTTTTAAAGGGAGGGAGAGGGGGAGAGAGAGAGAGTGGGGGGAAGAGAGAGAGAGAGTCAATTTATTTTTCATCTGGCCTTAGCTGCTGACACTTAGTTGTATATGTGGTGCTGGGGTTCAAACCTGGGTCCTGTACATGCCAGGCAAGTGCCATAACTGCTGAGCCACTGCTCCAGCCCCATAAGTGGCCTTTATAATATTAAGGCAAGATCCTTTAATCCCTAGCTTCTCCAGTGTTTTAAACATGAATGGGCGTTGGATTTTGTCGAAGGCCTTTTCTGTATCTATTGAGATGATCATGTGCTTTTTGTCCTTGCTTCTCTTTAAGTAATGGATCACATTTATTGATTTGTGTATGCTGAATAATCCTTGCACCCCTGGAATGAAACCCACATGGTCATGTTGTATTATCTTTTTGATGTGCTTTTTAATGCAATTGGCTAGTATTTTATTAAAGATTTCTGCATCTATGTTCATCAGGAATATTTGTCTGTAATTTTCTTTTTTTTGATGTGTCTGTTGGGTTTCAGTATCAGGGTTATGTTTGCTTCATAAAAAGTGGGAGTGTTTTATCCCTTTCAATTTCTTGGAGTAACTTTTTAAAGAAAGGTGTTAGTTCTTCTGTAAAGGTATGATAAAACTCAGCTGAGAATCCATCGTGACCTGGGCTTTTCTTTTTTGGGAGGCTTTTAATTGCTGTCTGAATTTCATTAATTGATATTGGTCTGTTTAAGATTTCTATATCTTCTTGTGTCAATTTTGGCATATTATATGTGTTAAGAAACTTGTCTGTCTTCCAGATCATCCAGCTTATTGGAGTATAAATTCTCAAAATAGGTTCTGATAATCCTCTGTATTTCAGAGGGGTCTGTGGTGATTTTGATCTCTGACTTTGTTGATTTGTTTCTTTTCATTCTTTCTTTTGGTGAAGTTGGCTATGGGTTTACCAATTTTATTTATTTTTTTCAAATAACCAACTCTGTTTTGTTGCTTTTTTGTATTTTTTTTATTCTCAATTTCATTGATTTCACTCTGATCTTGATTATCTCCTGTCTTCTACTGGTTTGGGGGTGCATTTGTTCTATTTCTAAGGATGTGAGGTGGAATACAAGCTTATTTATTTGGGATCTCTCTAGTTTTTTGGAGTGGGCACTCAAAGCTATAAATTTACCTCTAAGAAATGTTTTCTGCTATCCCAGAGATTTCAGTATGCGTGTCTTCATTTTCATTTATTTCTAAGAACTTCCTGGTTTCTGTTCTAATTTTTTTTTGATTCATTCTTTATTTTAAAAAGACATTTCAGGAGCTGGAGTGGTGGCTCAGTAGTTACAGCGCTTGCCTGGCATGTGTGAGTATACAAGTTCAAACCCCAGCACCATGTACACAACAAAGTGTTTGAGGAACGAAAGTCACATGAAAAATTAAATAAAAATTGTTTCTCTCTTTCTCTTTCACTGTCCCTCTTTTTTTTTTAAGGAAAGGTTAAGAGATTAGAGATTATTTTAGTTTTTATCTATTAATTCAGCATTTAAATGCCCCCCTAAAATATCACTGTTTTGTAAGGGGATGATCTGAAGTATTCCTGATCCAGAGAAAAAGTATCTGGATGGAATGCTGATAGAACAGATTAAAGAATAAAGAAAACAGGGCTGGAATTGTGGTTCAGCAGTTCCAGGGCTTGCCTGGCATGTGTGAGGATGCGGGTTCAAACCCCAGAACCATGTACACAACTAAGTGTTGGAGCAACAAAAGCCACATGAAAAACTAAATAAAAACATTCTTTCTCTCTCATTGTCAGTCTCTCTCTTTAAAAAGAAAAGAACAAGAATAAAGAAAACAAACCAGACGCAGTGGTGCATGCCTATAATCCCAGTGGCTTGGGAAATTGAGGCAGGAGGATCCCAAGCTCAAAGTCAGCCTCAGCAACTTAGCAAGATGCTGTCTCAAAATAAAATATAAAAAGGGCTGGGGATGTGGATCAGTGGTTAAGTACCCCTAGATTCAATCCCTAGTACCAAAGAAAAAAATAAATAAAATAAAGACAACAGAAGCTAGATGGCTCTACAATAGTCCAGTTCCCCCAAAGAAAGGTAACCTTACTTTAGGAACTGAGAGAAATCAACTGAGCAATGAAGACGACAACATAAACTGCATTCAGATGGATATTATTAGTTTTGTGTAAATAGGTAATTCTGGAAAATTGATGATTAATGAATCAGATGGTCAGAGACTCCCTGATGAAGCTAAATAAACTGTGTAAAGATAATGAATGGACCAATTTAAAGCAGTTTGCTAACAGTCGTAAAGGAAGGCTAAATAAACAAAAATAAAAAATAGAGCTGGGAGTGGTGGCACAGGCCTGTAATCCTAGCAACTCAGGAGGCTGAGGCAGGAGGATTGTAAGTACAAAGCCTGCTTCAGCAACTTAGCAAGGCCTAAGAAACTTAGTGAGACTCTATTTCAAATAAAAAATTAAAAAATGGCTGGGGATATCCCTGATTGGTTAAGTACCCCTGGGTCAAGCCCTGGTACCAATAAAATAAAATAAAATAAATAATAATACAAGCAAAATTAATGGGGCATAAGGGAAAGATAAGGAATTCAAGTCTTAGTCTTAGCTGATTTCCTTTGAGAACTTAACTGAGTAACTTATGTTACTAATTAGTATGAACAAATAGCATTATGGAGTAGAGGTTAGTATTATGAGCCCTAACAGCTAAAGAGAAGATTTAGGCTACTAAATGTGACTGACCATGAACAAAAGACACATTTTTTTTTATTGTGTACTTGATGTGCAATACATTTTTGTACAAAGAGCACCCACTCTTTAGCACAAGGATATTAAAATAGATAAACTGCTTTGAGCTTTTAAAATAATAGTTAAATTAAAACCAAGTCACCATGACACAAATTGTTTAAAATTTGCATTAACATAATAAATAGGTGGTTATCCCATAAATGATACTCAATACTTCCTCCTGAGTAATAATAATGATAATAAAAACCATTCCCTTGTTCTTGTGGGCTTTTCAAAGCATTTTCACAAATATTATTTGTAGAAGCAGCCTTACATAGAATCTAACCACTCCTTGGTATGAGTTTATATTACAGGAAATACTCCTATCTCCTCCCTAATGCTAACAACACACACCTTTTTATTTACATGGATTTTCATTTCTTTCAGAGCACTTTACATATATTAACTGGAACAGTGAAATCAGGAATGATCTTTCCATTCTTTGTATCATCCATAGAGCACAATCCAAAAAAAAAGAAGAGAATCTAAAAATGGCTAAATAAACTATGTGATTTTGAAGCAGTTTATTCCTGAACTTGAATTTGGATCTCCTAAAAGTCTCGGAATCAGAGCAACTCTCCAGGACAACACATAAATTCTTCCTTTCTTCTAGGCATGGACTTAGGAGGCAGCTGAATAAAGTGATTAAGATATTATAAGTAGGAACACAAGGTAGAAAATTAAACCTACCTTGTGTACTGCTATAACTGTATTAAGCACAAGGCCTAAAGCATACTGAACGCTCAATAAATCATTATGATAATTATTATTAAAGAGAGAACATTCTACTCAAACTTACAGAATATCTGTTCAGAAACTGAAAACGAAAATCTCAAATTTTTGTTAGTTTTCCTCCACAATTACTATATTTAAATGTGTACAAGAAAGCAGAACTGAAACAAAATTGGGATCACAGGGCAAAAGCTAAGTTCTATTAAAAATCTAAAGATACAGGGGCTGGAATGATGGGTCAGCAGTTTGGAGCGCTTGCCAAGTATACATGAGGACCTGGGTTTAAATCCCAGCACCACATACATAACTAAGTTTCGGAGAAACAAAGGCCAGATGAAAAACTAAATAAAGTTGATGGTCTCTCTCTCTCAAAAAAAAAAAAAAAAAAAAAAAAAAAAAAAAAAAAAAAAAAAAAAAAAAAAAAAAAAAAAAAAAAAAAAAAAAAAAAAAACGAAAGATACACACTGTGAACTAGAGTCCAAGGCAGTGGGACTCTATCTGATGACCCTTAATTCAGCAAGCAAGCACTTTTTTTTTTTTAAACAGGGAGAGTGAGAGAGAGAGAATGAATCAGTTTTATTTATTTTTTCATCTTGTCCTTATTGCTTCAACACTTCATTGTGTATGTAGTGCTAGAGTTTTGAACTCAGGTCCTCACACATGCCAGGCACGCACAATACCACTGAGCCCTTAAGTCCTCCTTCTTAAGCTAAAAAATTACTCCAAAGAAGCAGTTTCAAAAGGTAGAGTTATTCTCTATGTATTTGTGTCTTTAGAGTATTCATCTTGTAACTGAATTATAAAAAGTTTCGTCTTTTTGTTTGATATGACCAAGATGAAGGGAGCTACTTTGACTTAAGCAATAACTGAGTTACTGGAAACCTGGATATAAATTAAAATTTTAAATTGATTTGCATTTTACAAAGCACTAAAAAAACTTAACAATTAAAAAAATCCAAAGGTAATACACTTCATAAACATTTATTGTATAACATTATGCCTTCCTAGTGCAGCTTTTCGGTTGTTTCCATTTTAATGCACGTTTTCTTAAAACTAGAACTAATGGGGGCTGGAGTGGTGGCTCAGGGGTTGGAGTACTTGCCTGGCATGCACAAACCTAGGTTCGAAAACCCAGAAATATACACAACTGTCAGAAAAGCAAAAACCAGACAAATCAACAAAATTTGTTCTCTTTCTCTCTCTCTTTAAAAAAAAAACAAAAACTAGAACTAATGTATGTTTTTTTTAATCTACTTATCCATATATAGTTGGGGGAAGTTTTTTTTTACATATAGATAATTTTTATTAATTAAAATAAAAATTTAAAGATACATTCTTTTTTAGATTGAACAAGAAAGTATATACAACACTGAAAGCTCACTTCAAAACAATAAAGCAGGGGCTGGAGTGGTGGCTCCTGGTTACGGCGCCTGCCTTGCATGCAGAGTACACAAGTTCAAACCCCAGCACCACACACACAGTGAAGTCTCAGAGCAGCAAAGGCCATGTGAAAACCTAAATAAAGTTGTTTAAAAAAAAAAAAAACAACAATAGAGCAGAAGAGAAGCACCCCCACACCTCCAAAGAAATAAACTGAGAGGGAAAAAATTCAAACAAAAATATAAGAACGTCAAAAAGTAAAAGACTGGCCTTGATTTTTTTTAATTCTGTTTTACTTTGGCAAAAATACTGATTAATGAAAGAAGGGCAGGGGTCGGAGCGGTGGCTCTGTGGTTCTAGCAGTGGCCTGGCATGCGCAAGGACACAGGTTCAAACCCCAGCACCACATATACAATAAAGTGTCGGAGCAATGAAATCCACATGAAAAACTAAATAAAATTTATAGAAAAAAAAAAAGAGAGGTGCAAGAGTAAAAGAGATGTAGATACATGGACACTGACAAATATAAATAAGGTCAGAGGAGCTGAACCTTAATGAGGGCAATGGCATTTCTAAAGCACTGGTGTTTGTTGAATCACACCCCGTGCTTATTGTTATTCTCTGTCTTCATTTTCTATATTATAAGTTGAAAATAGGGGCTGGACTGGTGGCTCCGTAGTTCAAGCACTTGCATGGCATTTACAAGTACCCCAGAACCACATACACAAATGAATGTCAGGGAAACAAAGTCCAGGTGAAAAAAATAAATAAAATTCTTTCTCTCTCCCTCTCTTTTTTTTTTTAAAAGTTGAAGATATTCATATAGTCTTAGGAATAATGATCTTTCACAAATGATGTGTATTCATGATCATTTTTACAATGTATTAATACTTCTAAAGAACACTTTTCTGCCTCAGGTAGGTACCCCTGGCATTAAGGTTATGGCTAATACCTGATAGAGATTAGCAGTAGTCTCAGTTCTGCTATTGAGCCCACTCACGTCTTGATTCATTCCAAAGGGGGGTGACAAATAATCTGTTTCAGGTGACAAAATTTAAGTATGGAAGTTGTGTGATTGGTTTTTCTAATATTTATTTTATTTGTTTATTTATTTTTAGAGTTTAAGGCTGCATTTCTTTTTTTTTTCCCCCAGTTTTAAATGCCTGTTTGGATACCTATTCAGTTTCTCAGGGGTGCAAAATATACCATACAGTATTTATAGCCCTTCTTTTCCCTCCCCATCCTCATCTCTCCCCTTCCCCTTCTCCGCCAGCATCTAAGCAGACTTCCCTCATTCGTTTAACCCAAGTTTGATGGGTCTATTATATAAACTGTCCTTTTATCACCCATTCCTTTGTTTTACTCTAGCTTCCAGATATGAAAAAAACATTCAACCTTTGAATTTCTGAATTCAGCTAATTTCACTTAGCATGATTTTCTCCACTTCCATCCATTCACCAGCAAAGACCATGATTTCATTCTTTTTAATAGCTGAGTAGAACTCCATTTTGGGGGAGGCATGTTTCTTTTAGAAGTTTATTTTGTGGGGCTGGAATGGTGGTGGCTTAGTGGTTTCAGCATTTGCCTCCCATGCACAGGGACACAGGTTCAAACCCCAGCCCCACATTCACAACAAAATGTTGGAGCAACAAGGGCCAAGTGAAGAACTAAATAAAACTGATTCTCTCTCTCTCACTGTCCCTCTCTCTTTAAAAATAAATGAATAAAATTCTTTTTAAAAAAGTTGGTTTTTTTTTTTGTAAAATGTGTAAATTAGCAAATTCCCCCCTTCTTGTTAGGAAAAGTGGATAATATTAATGAACCAAAAGACCACAGAAGTTAAAAACAAATGAAAACACAACAATTCTCAGATCATTTTGGTCTCCTTAAAATAAATGCTATGCCCTGTGGCTTGCAGATTGTTCCTAATCAAAGAAATACTTAAAACTAAGGTCATCAAAACTCCTAAACCATTCCAATTTTGGCATATAATGTGGAAAACATTTATGAATACTAGTCAAAATCATTTCAGTAAAAAGCAACCTCTACACATTCTGAACTAGATGAGAACAAATACTTTACTAAAATTTTTATCTTACTCTTAGAAACTTTTGCCTAAGGCTGTATACAGAGTATTAAAAGAAGCAATAATGACATAGGTATCTTGCTCAATCCTGTATCTCTATGATTTTATAGATCATCTTTCAGTGGAGTTGCCAGATAAAATGCAGGCTAAAGTATTATGTGGAACATACTTGCACTACAAAAATTATCAGAAATCCAAATTTAAGGGGTTAGGGATTTAGCTCAGTGGCAGAGCGCAAGGCCCTGAGTTCGGTCCTCAGCCCTAAAAAAAAAAGAAAGAAAGAAATCCAAATTTAAATGGGTATCCTGCATTTTTACTTACTAAATCTGGCAGCTCTATCTTTCAGTGTATATCTATTTTCAGAAAACACAAAGTTAGTGCCAATAAGAGATTTAGTCTTGTAAAATCTGGGTAATCCTTTACCTGTTAATAATTTCTTGAGGGCCAAGCCACCACAAATGCTTCTTGCAGAAGCAACTGTAACAGAATACAAAGAAATATCATAAATAAGACAATTAAATAGATTCAATTTTTTAAAATCAAGGCTAGAGGTATAGCTCAGTGGTAGAGTGTTTGCCTGGCATGTGAGAGGCCCTGGGTTTAATCCCCAGCCCCCTCCCCACCTCATCAAATTTGAAAACACTACTTTTAGATGTATAATGTTAAAAGAGACCCCATTGATGTATTTGGTGAAAAAAAAAAAGAAAGCATCAAAGTACTATGAGGCTACGATGACTATTTGGGGGCAGAGTAATTTCTTCAAAATGGTAACCAAATGGATGGTTACATCTTCTCATGAACATTCAGCAACTACTTACAATCAACACCAAGACAACCCCTTTGGATGCTACAATACCTTATAGAAAAGGATCACTGGAAAACTGCAAATTCCAGCTAGTAATCTGAGTATATGATTCCAAAAATGTACATTCCAATATGAGAGTAAATTAAAAATTTGGCCCATCTTTTAACCAATTTTACTCTTGAACAGAAAATATTTTACTAGGCTATCAGGTAAGAATTCTTTGTACCTAGAGTTCTAAATTTAAACATAATGTTTAGAGCAATAATTATTCAGGACAGATGGTCAAGGAGGAGGCAGACACTTAAAGAGGAATTTTGGTCAGACCACCTGGAGGGTTTTGTTTGTTTTTTTTTTAAGAGAGAGCAGGGGAGAGAAAGAGAAAGAGAGAATCAACTTTATTTAGTTTTTCATCTGGCCTTTACTTCTCTGACACTTATTTGTGTATGTGGTGCTGGGGTTTGAACCCAGGTCCTAGCACATGGCAGGCAAGTGCTCCAACCACTGAGCAACCACTCCAGCCCCAGATTTTCTCTCTCTTTTTTTGGCGGGGAGGAGGAAATTTAAGAATGGGGGCTGCAGCAGTGTACAGCACTTGCCTGTCATGCATGGGCGTAAGGGTTTGAACCCCAGTACCACATACACAACCAGTGTCTGAGCAACGAAGCCCATGTGAGAAACTAAATAAAGTTGATTCTCTCTTTCTCTGTCTCTCACTGTCCCTGTCTTGAAAAAAATTTTAGAATGCCATCATAGGAGCCAATGGAAATATCTCTACATGTGGCTATTTAAAATTTTGCTAAATTAAAATTTCAGTTCCTCAGCCACACTAGTCACATTTCAAATGGCCAACAGCACAAATTCGGAATATTTCTAGAATCACAAAAAAGGTTCTATTGGAAAGTAATGCTCTTGGGCTAGAGCACTGGCTCAGAGGTTAATGTGATTGCCTGGCATCCACAAGGACTCAGATTTGAACCCCAGGACCACATATATAACTAGTGTCAGAGAAACAGGAACCAGATGAAAAAATAAATAAAACTGGTTCATTCAGGGGCTGGAGCAGTGGCTCAGCGGTTACAGCGCTTGCCTGGCATGCACAAGTACTCAAGTTCAAACCCCAGCACCACGTACACAACATCTTGGAGCACCGAAAGCCACATGAAAAACTAAATAAAATTGATTCTCTCTCTCTCTCTTTCTCTCTCTCTCTCGCTGTCCCCTCTTTCTAAAAAAAAAAAAAAAACTGGTTCGTTCATTCTTTTCTCTATTTTTAAAAAAAGAAAAAGAAAGTAATGCTCTAGATCTCCAGATTTTTAATGATTGGGATATGCCAGGCACAGTGGTACACATCTATAATCCCAGTGACCCAGGAGGAGGAGGCAGAAAAATAGCCAGCCTGGGCAAATTAATGAGACCCTGTCTCAAAATAAAATTAAAAAAGGGATGGGGGCAGTGGTAAAGTGCCCTGGATTCAATTCCTAATAAACCCCCCACCAAAAGGATTCTGAACAAATAATACATACTTTGAAAGGCCAGAGTCCAAGTATCATAAAATATTTAACAAAAGACTGTCTTTTTTTTCCCTTTAATGTTCCTCACAGGCACATACTGGTTCTAACATAAGGGAGAGTGGGTCATTGGGAGAGAGATGGCAGATGGCAGCAGGCCTACACTAATGACTAACAAAGTACTAAGGACAACCACATAAAGAAAAAAAAAATCACAACCCTACCTATCTTCTTGTATGCCCAAGACGTTTGTTCATTACACATCACACCATTTCTCAACATCCTTTCTTAGTTTTAACAAGTATCCTATCAACAACTGTTGGAAACAAGCCACTTTTGGTCAATGTTTTCAGAGAACATCCATTCGCCCTGCTCCAGTCCATCCAGCCACCAGTTTGCAGCTAGATTTCTGGTGTGTGCACTCAAGTAATAAAGTACTATCCTTCAGATGCAAAGATGGCAATAGGGTCTTATCTTAAAATACATATTTTTAAGCAAGTATTCTCCAAAATTGCCTGTACAGAAGAGTATCTTTAAAGAGGACAAGGGGTGCTACAATATATAACACTGCTTCACAATTTACACTGGCCAATTAAAGTTCCTAAGAAGATCCACAATAAACCCATTGCATTTCCCAAATTTAGATGAACTATATAACTCCTTTCCCATAACTCTAATATAAACATCCTATACCACAATTTTTTGTAGCTACTGTAATAAGTAATCATATTTGTTAAAGCTTTCAACAATTATTTAAAGGAAAAAACTATATTGTCATTTCTCTGCTTTCCATAAACAGATCTTTTCAGATATAATATCTGCTAGTTAGGAGCTGGGCATGGTAGTGCATGCTTGCAATCCAAGGTAGTTGGAAAGTTGAGACAGGAGGATTGCTTGAGCCCCGGAGTCTGAGGCCAACCTGACCAACAAAGCAAAACCTCCATCTCTAAAAAACAAAGAAAAATAAAGAGACCTGGGTTTAGATAAACAAATACCTTACATTCTAGTGTACTATCCAATTTGAATTGGGTCTCCAAGTAACACTCAAAGGCTGATGGGACATCATTACATCACATATCCTTCAATAAACCTACCCACACCTATATCCACCCAGATACATATAAAATCAGACAAAAAAAGCTAGCAGCTCACTGGTTCAAGAAAATAATTTATTTCCAAGCCAATCAAAATGTTAATTTCTTTCATGAGAACAGGCAAAAATGATGAAAAAAAGAAACAAGTGGAAGAAATATTTTCAAACTAACTGCAGGTCAAGATTATCAAAGTATGCTGTTCATCATTTCTTTTCCCTTTCCTTTATTGTTTTGTCTCTTTTGCAAATGTCTGTCTTGGAAAGAAAAAGTAGGTAAAATTCAATATTGCTGTGAAATAGGAGGTTAAAACCAACAGCAACTAAAAAATAAAATAAAATGATGACCAGCAAGAAGACAACAAATAGGGAAGCAGGCAGCCAGGGTAAGGAGGAGAGAAGAGCGGGCAAGACAAGGTATTAGGGAGGATGTATTTAAACAAATCACAATATATACATACGGAAATGTCACAGAGAAACCCATAAATACGTACAATAAGTTAACTATCATAAATAAGAAAAAAAAGAACAAAAGTGAAATTATCTCTCAGCAATTTTAATTTAGGCAGTAAAATAATCCTGTGTGATAAGTCATTCTCTTCATCTTTCCTATAAGACACACTTGTGAATCTGTCACCATGTACTTATTACATAATCATTTGGGGTTTATTTATGGTACTGGGGAATAGAACCAAGTAGTGCTGTACCACTGAGGCACATCTCCAGCCCTTTTATTTTTTATTTTGAGATAAGGTCTCACTAAATTGCTCAGGCTGGCCTCAAACTTACCATCCTCCCGCCTCGGTCCCTGGAGTAGTTGGGATTACAGGTAGGCACCACTGAACCCTACCTTATTTTTGTTTTTTAACTTCATGATAAAAGATTATGACTGAGAAATTTACATAAACTACAGCACAAATCATGATAAAGCAAAAATAGAAAATCAGCAATTTTTCTTTTTCTACTTACTAGTTGTTACACAATGAAGAACATTTGGCTGGTGCTTAGAATTGAATGCTTCTATGGAAATCATTAGCTGCCCTTCTAGCAATGCTCCCTTTGATATTCCTGTTTCATTTTTCCAGTGAATTATTAAATATCTCAAAATCTGAAAAGAGTACAATGCAAAAAAAATCTTCTTTAAAAATTATGGCAATAAATTTGAATGATAGATTAACAACGCTAATTTCCCCCAAAATATTGCATTCCTTCTTGTGAAATGTCAGATTTGCATTTGTTCAGAGCAGAGCATTGGGTTTAACCAGAAGAAAAAGCCAGAGTGACCTAAGGAAGGAACAGAGAAATTCAGAGCAGCACCCAACAGGACAGGAAACTGAGGCAATAAAATTGCAGTATTCAGAGGATAAGTGCATCTGAAAATAAAAATTAAGGAAAAATTAATTTTTTAAAGATAGACAATTTTTTTTCCCTCTAGTTTTTGTTTTTCTGACACTTAGTTGTGTATGTGGTACTAGAGATCAAACCCCAGGTTGCACATGGCAGGCAAGTGCCCTACCACCGAGCCATGCTCCAGCCCCTAAATGGCAGTTTTTCTTTTTTTTCTCCCCAAATAAGCCAACATAAAGGCTATGAATAAGAGTAACATCTCATTATGAATCATCTTCATCTTTCATTAAATTAACATTTTGAGGTTTAAAATAGTATTTAAGAGTGTTGGAGGCAAATGTCTGAGCTTGAATCTTTGATGTGCCAAGTTGTAGCATGTGACCTTGGGAAAGTTACTTAAGCCTTCTGAACCCAATTCCTCATCTATTAAAATAACAAAGCTACCCCATAGGGCTGCTACTGAAATTAAACAAATAATATGTGTAATATTTTTAACAGTGCCTGGCATATGGCGAATGTTTAGTAGGCATTAGCTATTATTTCTAACAAGTTCATGCGCAATGAAGACCGTACACACTGCCTGGGGGTGCAGCTCAGTGGTACAGCCCTTGACTGGCTTATTCCTGGCAGTGGATGCATCTCCAGCACTGCAGACAAAAACAACCCTCCACACAATATTGTAAGCTCTGTAAGACTCCAAGATGTCTCCAAGATGGACACTGATGACACACATTAAAATAAAATATATTTAATTTCCATTATTATTCGTGAAAAGTAGACTCACTTCCACACTAATGCAGGACAAGAATTATCCTCCCCACCTACACACACACTTTTTTTTTTTATTTTATTTTAAGGCAGGGAGATTTGGGTAAGAGAGCTCGGGAGTGAAGATGCTGACTTGTGCCAGAGTTAGCAAGGAAGGTTTCCAGGCATTTCCTACACCTTCCTTCGCACACCCAGATTTCCTGTGCTCCTCTGTTCAGATTTCCCCAGTGTCTTCATCCACAAGAAAGGTGGATGGGGGAGGGCTGGGGCGGTGGCTCAGAGATTATGGCGCTTGCGCAAGGACCCGGGTTCGAACCCCTGCACCGTGTACGCAGCTTAGTGTTGGAGCAACAAAAGCCACGTGAAAAAATAAATAAAACTGATTCTCTCTCTTTAAAAAAAAAAAAGAAAGAAAAGTGGCTGGGAAGTGAGCACGGGCCTGGGTGCTACCATCTGTGCACGCGGATGCTCCGACTTGTATGTCACCTGCCCAGTGCGGCCGGCTCTAAGCGTCGCGCTAGGCTTCCACGCCTGCAGCTCAGCGGCCACGAGGCGGGCACCACACTGCATCTTCCCGCGCCCCGCCTCAGCCCTCGCAGCGCGCGTGCGCGGAACCGGGTGTCCCGGGAGTCCTCGCGGGGCCAGGCCCCCCAATGCAGAGCACCCCGGGCGCGCCCCACCTGCCTCCACCCTGGGCCAACTTTCACAAACTGCTCGCATTCCCGAACCCTCCGTCCTCCACCTCGGGCAACCGGGGCCCCTCTGCCCAAACTTCACGGCCTCCTCACAAAGATCCCTCTCCTCAGAAAGTGGCTTTCTCTCCCTCCCCAGCATCACCTCGCAGACGGCCAACGCCGTCCCCTCCATTCCGAAAGGGGAGCAGCAGTTGCGCGCAGCTACGAGGGGCCCGGCGGCGACCACCACCTCCACCTCCGCACGAGCTTCGACCTCGCGAGCGCCCTCGGCGGCCGCGCGAGCTCGAACCTGCGCGCGCGCGCAAGCCCCGCCCCTTGCCCGACGCGCCTGCGCACTCGGCGCCGCTCGCCCCCCGGCCTGGAGGCACCGCCCCGAGCCGCGGCAGCTGGTGGGCGGGGGAGGATGGTGGGCGGGCGGCGCTGCTCCGAGGCTGCAGGCGGCGGCCCGGGAGGCGGGCGGGAGTCTCCCGAAGAGACTTTCCCACGGTGCTGCCGAGACGTGGCCCTTAGCCCTTTTCACCGCGCTCGGGCGCTTTCCCTGCCCAAGCCGCGGGCGCGAGGTGCGGGACCCCAAGCTGGCTCCAGACCCCCAGGTGGCCTCACCTGCCGCTGGGAAAACCGAAGGCCAGTTAGATTGAACTTCAGATGAGCAACAACTTTTTTTTTTTTTTGCCCGTATACGTGTGGCTGGTACAATATTTAGGGCAAATACGAAGAAAATTCGTTAATCTGACATTCAAAACTGGGCGCCCTATATTTTATCTGGCACCTGTCCCAAGCCTCTCCCCAGCCATTCCAGGAGACCTGGCCCGCCCCCTCCCAGGCAAGACCGGAAGCCTCCCCCGCCCCACCAGGCTCTGCCCCAAGGTTGACTGCACTACGTGCTGGGCTGACTGCAGCTCGGGAAAGGGTTTTCTGAGTGTTCCCAGCCGGAAGGAAGGTAGTCCTGCAGGCTCCAGCTGCGGGACTCCGGGACTCACGTCGGTCCCAGAAGGGGGATAGTGAGGGAGCTTAAGTCCATCACGGCCGATGATTTGGTAACTTGTCCTTGGGCAGCCAAAAGAAAACGCTGGAGAGATTGCTGCCTGGCAAAGAGTTGCCCAAGGAGAAGGGTGGGACCGGGTGTTGGCTGCTTTCCTTCGGGAAAAATTCTTCCACTCCAGCTCTCAGAAGCCAGGATCGGACAGAACAGACTGCGGAGCTGGCAGAGTGCCCGCCCAGTACACAGCCTTGCTGCTACTGCAGACAACACGTCTGTTGACACCTGAATCATACCCTTCTCCAGCCTGCCCAGCACTGTGGCTCCTCCTCCCCATCTCAGGTGTTCACAGGTAGACTTACTGGAGGAAGGTGGCTTTTATTTCTGGAAAAATTCATCACCAACCATAAGCTTCAATAAGAGCTTGGCATTTGGGAATCTCTGGAGTCTTCTCCTTTTCACTCTCTTCCTGCCTTGTCCGGTTTTGGGAAAAGAGTTGCCAAGGGGAAGGAACTACCTTGTTGGCCGCCACTGGCGCCCCGCATGGATTCCTTCAGTCTCACAGCTACTTTGTGAGATAATTGTTATCTTCACTATTTGATGGGTGAGAAAACAAGGTACTGAGAGTGGCTCTTTAAAATAGTTCCCACAGTGTCAGCTCAGCAGAAATGTTCCACCTTGAGACTGGCATTGGGAAGGAAGGGTGGAGGTACAGCTGCCAGTGGCAAAGCACTTCAGGTGAGCTGGCCCTCCTGGCTTCTTGCCCTGGTCCCTGGAATGAGCCTTAGGGATGGAGGTGCAGGGGAACGCCCAGCACCAACCTAGAGGCTGAGGAGGCCTAACACAGATAGGGACACAGCGCCTTCCCTACTGGACAAAGGCAGAAGAGGTAAAGGAAGCCTTTGATCTTAGGGCCCGCCATCAGGACTTCCATAGCATTTAACCGTGTAGTCAGGCGTGACAGCTGATGAGCCTTGACTCTAATAAGCGCTCGTCCCTTTTTCTTACTTCTCTTCAGCAATCCTCCCCTGCAAGCAGGTGTTGTTAGCTCATCAACGATGAAAATGAGGCTCCAAGAAGAGGTTGTATGACAGTTTGTAAATGCCACAGCCAGAATCTAAAAAAAAAAAAAAGAAAATCTCTTAACCCCTCTTTCCACTTCCCCACAGTTACCCAGCGGATCTTCTACCTGGATGTGACCTGTCCAGCTGCTTGGGGTCTCTGTAGTATGGGAACACTAACATTACCACAAGACTCCAACTCCTCTGTGCAAAAGTTGAGGAATCAATGAACTCAGATTCCCTAGTCTCCTACCAACAAATCTAGAAAGCTGGGCACAATGGTGCATGCCTATAATTTCAGTGGCATGAAGCATCTGAGGCAGGAGGATTGCAAGCTCAAGACCAGTCTCAGCAACTTAGTGAGACTCTCTCTTAAAATAAATAAAAAGGGTTGAGGGTGTGGCTCAGTGGTAAAGTTCCTGTGAGTTCAATCTCTGGTACCGGGAAAAACAAATTCACTGCTTGGGTCTAGTAATTAATATGTTATTAGACTCCATATTATTATTAATTTTCTTTTTTGGTACTGGAAATTGAACCCAGAGGCACTTCACCATTGAGTCACATTCCCAGTCTCTTATGTTTTTGTTTTGAGACAGGGTCTCACTAAATTGATGAGGCTGGCCTCAAATTTGGTGATCCTCCTGCCTCAGTCTCTTGAGCCGCTGGGATTACAGGCATGAGCTACCACATCAAGCTGAACTCTACAGTATTAAGACCATTTTACTCAGACCCCATCCTCAGTGCAATAGAATATTACAGTCAGAAGGTACAGTTGAGATGATTGATTCTCTTCAATGCATGAAGAAATGTGAGGCCCAAAGAAATTAAATGACCTGCCCAAGGTCATGGTCACTTTAGCCAACCAAGGAGTCCTTGGATATGACTGAATATCTTCAGCTTTTGCCTTCAGGGGGCATTTCTCTCTAGTTCTTCAACTGGTGACAGAGATTCTGCCATTCCTCTACCTGCCTCAGGAATTGGATTGCTGTTTCGTGTCCACTTGGGATATTCTGTTTATTCTCGGAAGAAATTCCCCACTTGGCTAGAAGAGACCCCATCCCAAGAGTCCCAGATGAATTCTGACCCAATACCAAGAGTTTGAATGGAACCAGACCATCAAAGGCAGTGCTGCCAGGTGGACAGTGATATTTTAGGGACTATCGAGCTGTCTCCATTTTTCACAGGTGCACCTTCTGTGCAGGTCATTCCTAGACACTTTTTTTTTCAGGGCTCAGGATCGAACTCGGGGCCATGCGTGTGCTAGGCAAGCGCTCTGCCACTGAGCTAAATCCCCAACCCCCCTAGACACTTCTTAAGTCATATAGCCTTGGATTCCCCCAGAGCATTCAAACTCCTTAAAGAAGTTGACCCTAGAAACTGAGGTGGAAAATGTCCTTGAGGTCCCCCTTATGAGGGTTATGTAAAACCAAGTCCACTTAAGGTCTTTGTCACCTGGGAAAGAATCAAGCAACCAGTAAGAGAGGCTGTTTCCCATACGGACAATAGGAAAGGGTTAACTGCTGCTCTTGGGTCCTGAGCAAAGTCTGTCCCCCACCGGTTGCCATAACCGGGTTTCCTGAAATGGAGCAGGTCCCAGGTGCCTCTCCACTAATCACATCCTTGGAAATGGGGCCATGAAGCCCAGATTAGCTCATCCCTTCACCTTCTTGAGGCCTTCTCCACCTGGAGCACAGAATCTGGGGCAGCTTCACCACTGCTCTCCCTGTCAGGGGTCAGATGGGGTTGTGCTTCTAGAAGGCTGTGAGGTTAGGGAGCACTAGAGGCCATGGTGCTGCTGACGTTCGTGCCAATTTGTGTACTACAGCACCTGTGCTTCCTCTTTCTAAGGCAAGGCACATAGGCAAAGAAAGATTCTCTCCTCCAGGACAATACTAAAGTTTGCAGACTGAGCATCTTCCTCTTCAGCCCTTCTCTGTGCTTTCTGCCTCTGCTACAATACGGGGTAGCCTTCTGTTTTCCCAGCTGAGTTACCTTGCACACTGAGTCTCTGATTTCTCATCCACCAGAAGCAGGTGCTGGGCCAGCCCTTTCCTGTTCATGTCCAGTTCTCCTTTGTCTAGATAATTGATAAAATCTGTTTCCCAAAGTGGTTCTGCCCTCTGTAATTGGCTCTTTAACCTTCTCTCTTAGCTCGGCTGGATTTGTCCTGCCAACTGATGTACACTAAAAGAGAATTATGCTTTGTGGCCCAGAGGCCTGGGTAATGGAAATATCAGTGTAATTCGGTCACATACGGCCAAGTAAACCTATTGATCCAAAGACCAGATGATCAACTTTATTTGAAAGACAAATAGGCCAGTTGGGACAAACATTGTTCCTCCAGGAGCTCATTAAAGAAGATATTGTCTTCGCATGTTCAGTCTTGGGTCGGTCTTTGCATGATAACAGTACTCTGAAGTACTTTACCAGGAAGACTGGCGCACGCAATCTTCAAAGCTAGTAATCTGGAAACTTGGTTGATTTTCCACTGATGGCTCATATTGTCTTGATTTCCATCTGTTCTAGCTTTAAGGCCATTCCTGTCTTCTGCTTCTCCAATTTTCATTCTCACCAGTTGAAAAGAGGTTGTGGGATCAAAAGTCCAAAAGGGGTCAGGATGACTGAATTCTTTTCCCATCTTACCACTAACTTTAGGTGTTATGTTCTAATTTTCCACAACTAAAATAGGGAAATTCTCCCAGGAATATAGTTAAAATAACATCTATGAAACAATTTGAGAGTTTTCGAATCTTTAAAAGAAATCTTAGAGGTCATTTAATCCAGGATTTCCCAGCCAGAGGAGAGGAGCAATGTTTGTTCCAATTTGTTTCCTTCATCACCACACCTCCTCCAGAAGAGCTACCTGTCTACCTCAATCTCTTCCTGGTTTCCAAGGAGAATTGATAAAGTTTGCATTGTGTGTGTGTGTGTGTGTGTATATATATATATATATATATATATATATATATATATATATATATATAAAATTTAGGATTGGGAAACTAACCTACTTTGCCTCCCTATTTTATGCAACAGTCATGCCAACAGTCATAACAAATTGATATCTAACTTTTACTTGAATATCTTGTGTTAGGAAGTTTGCTACCTCAGAGGTAACCCATTCCAGCTTTGGACAGCAGTGGTGGTTTGGTAGGGAGTTTTTCATCATATCAAGCTAAAAATCTCTCCCCATCTCCCCAGCCCTATATCTTTCACCCATTGGTCCCAGACCTGCCCTTTGAAACCACAAAGACTCCATCTAATCCCTTTATAAAGGGGAATGGGGAATATTCAGAATTGTTGTTAACTTGTCACAGTGGTTCAGACCTGGCCTGAATGATCGTATTACAGATGTCCTATGCTGGGTACACTAGCCTTCCTCCTACAACATTGTATAAACCAAGTTTTGTGTGAATAAAATCATTTTAGACATACTAGGAAGCTGACTGTTTAAAAGAAATCCTGTTATCAGTTCTTTCATAAACTGAAGAATCCTTTTGAAATGCAAATAATCTCCTCCATTAAACTCTTATGCAAATCTAGATGTTCAGACATTATATTTTACTTAGATTTTTATATTTTATTTAGATTTGTGTACATACCAAACATGCAAAATAATGATGTAGGCAATAGTTAACATTCACTGGTCCCCCACCTGGTGCTGGGACCATGCACCTGACAACCATTGTTTAATTTTTGGCCACAACTTCCTCCTGTAAAATTACTCCCCCCCAACTTTTTCTTTTCTTACAGATCAGGAAACTCAGAAACTCAGGCTTAGAGAAGGTAAATACTTTGTCCAAGGTCACACAATCAGAAAATGATGGGCCAAAGTTCAAACAAGGTCAGAGAGAGAAAGACTTTTTAACCACCAGGAAGTTTCAGATGCCAGTAATAGTTGAAATGACTAGTAAGTTATTAGCTGTGTACCATGGCACAAGTAAATCAGGCTAAGACACTGAAAATTGACCTCAAATGTCTGCACCTTCAAAGATGTACACAAAACCTACTCTGACATTGTACATTTCCTAGCACAACTCATATTTACCAGTGCAATTTGATCAAGAAACCCCCATGACATCCCCTTCGGCTATTAGCATTAAGCAGAAGCTCTCAAAATTTATTTCAGGCAGGGCTGGAGCAGTGGCTCAGCGGTCGCAGTGCTTGCGTGACATGCGCAAAGACCTGGGTTCAAACTCCAGCACCACGTACACGACTAAGTTTCAGAAAAACAAAACCCAGATGAAAACATAAATAAGGTTGATTCCTTCCCTCTCTCTCTCTCCCTCCCTCCCTCCTCCCTCTCTCTTTAAAAAAAATTATTTCAGGCATATGGATATGAGAAGACATTTTTTTCAAAGGGCCTATGTATTCCCAGGGGTTGGTGACAGTGACAGGAGACGCTTAAAAGAAAGAAGAGATTCCTTATTGACCGGTAAAATCAAAGGTATTGAGAATGTAGTTGATCCCATCCTGCTTTTAGATGGGTCAGAATCATTCAAATGGGCTAAGTTTTTAATGGCATTTAGGTTTGCAAGTTAAAAATAGTCTGGGGTGGATGGTCCATAAATAAGTGTTGTTTTGGATCTAAACTGAACAAAGATAAATGGCTGTAATATTTCCATGTCCTCAAATCAGTTCCAGTTTCCCCAGTGTAGTCAACAGCAGCACCCACTCACAGCGTCGCTCAGATCGGAACACAGCTCTTGGGACTGCTGGGACTCCAGGCTTTTTTTTTTTTTTATCATGTTCTTTTGACGTAAGACTTATCTGCAGTCTTATCTGCAGATTTTTGCAAATCACATACCTCGATGGCCAGGATTAAGCTGACATCCTGGTCTACACACCAGTCACAGGAAATTGGGCCAGTCCTTGTAAGGTGCCCTGCTCCCCTTGAAAACCCACCTTTCTATCTTCTTCTTGTGCAGCAGGCTTGTTTACAATTCCAAGTTCTAGACTCAGGTGAAGAGATATGTACTTTTCTTTATTTCTCAACACCTATTTCTAGAAAAAGAATCACCAACCTGGGCACAGTGGCACACATCTGTAATCCCAGCGACTTGGAAGGTTGAGGCAGGAGGATCACATGTTCAAAGCCAGCTTCAGCAGCTTAGTGAGGCCCTATCTCAAAATTAAAAAAAAAAACACCATGGGGGCTGGAGGGTTTGCTCGGTGGTTATGGTGATTGCCTGGCATGTGCAAGGATGCAGATTCAAACACCAGTACAAAGTACACAACAAAGTGTTGGAGCAACAAAAGCCGTGTGAAAAACTAAATAAATTGATTCTCTCTCTCTCTCCCTCCCTCCCTCTCTTTTAAAAAAATAAAAAAAAATTAAAAATGGGCTGGGGATGTGGCTTAATGGTAATACCTTCCTGGATTCAATCCCTAGTACAAAAACAAACAAACAAACAAAAAACCCTCACCCATTCCAGACAACTCAACCACTGTAAGTTTTGTTGTTGTTTCTCTTTAAAGAGAGAGAGGGACAGTGAGAGAGACAGAAAGAGAGAATCTGTTTTATTTAGTTTTTCCCATGGCTTTCGTTGCTCTGACACTTGGTTGTGTATGTGGTGCTGGGTTTTGAACCCGTGTCCTCACACATGCCAGGCAAGTACCATAACCACTGAGTCACTGTTCCAGCCCTCCATGGTAAGTTTTAAACTCAGTTTCTTAGATTGCTATTTTTGGTCCCTTTCTCGTGATGGTCCAATTGGGAGTTCATTCATCATTCTGATGCCCGGGAAGGGACATCAAGGCCAAGTGTCATCTTCTATCTCTCTTGCCTAACTGATAAAGTGTAGCTTCCTTCACTTGGTCTTGGGCACTGGAGTTCATGGCCACTGTAGTTGCCAGAGTCCCTGGCAGGTGGCCCCTGGGCTCAATGATGGTTTTGAGCTCTCCCTGGTCCTGCAGAACCTCCATCTGGGTCCAAGTCATCTGCCCTCAGTCTCTATGTGATTCTCACCAGCTCCCCACACCAGTCCCCAGAGGCATGCACCCGCCGCCCCCGCTCCCCTCCGACACCAAGGAACTTTTGGACTTCTTCCAAATGTCAAGATTGGAACTTAGCAGGTAAGAAGGCAGGGTGGAGCAGGGGGAGATTATCTCAGCCCAGCTTCACCTGCACAGGTGATGATGCCCTTTCCAGTCTGTGGCAGTTGCCCCTTGACAGCCTGGGCTACTCTGAAAGGCTGTGTCTTCTCAGAGTTCCAGGAATGAAGTGGAGCTAAGCCTCTGCCATCTACTACCATCTGCCAGTGGGGACAGAGTCCCAGGGGTACATCTAGCTCGCTCTCTACCCCTGTCGATTCTACTCCAGGCTCAGAAAGGATTAGATTTTCTATTTGGAGGAGAAACTCACATGTTCTCAGCTCAACAGATGATGGCATAAACTCTAAGCTTTAGGTTTAGCAGGTTCTGTTTCTTGATATTTAAAGTGAAGCTTCTGGAGAATAAAAAGAATCCCTCTCAAGCACCTGCTCTTACAATTTTAAAAAACTGGAGCTCTCAAGACTATCTCCTCAGCAGGAAATAGCTATGGGGGAGAATATCATCCCCTCTATTAATTTTTTTTGTAGTACCAGAGATTGAAGCCTGGGGTGCTTTACCATTGAGTCACATCCCCAGCCCTTTTTATATTTCATTTTGAAACAGAGTCTCGCTAAGTTGCTGAGGCTGGCTTTGAACTTGCAATTTTCCTGGCTCAGCCTCCCAAGTCGTTGGGATTACAGGCATGTGCCGCTGCACCCCACTACTATCAATGTTTTTTATGGTGCTGGGGCTGAAACCCAGGACCTTTCACATTTCGAGCAAGTGCTTAGCCACTGAGCTATACCCTCAAACCTCTGCTATAGACTATATTTTTAAGAGACAGGGACAGTGACAGAGAATTTTATTTAGTTTTTCACATGACTTTCGTTGCTGCAACACTTCATTGTGTATGTGGTGCTGGGGTTCGAACCCACGTCCTCATGCATGCCAGGCAAGCGCTGTATCCACTGAATCACCACTCCAGCCCCTGCTATAGACTTTTTTTTTTTTAAAGAGAGAAAAGGACAGTGAGAGAGAGGCGGGGGGGGGGAGCAATTTCTATTTAGTTTTTCATGTGACTTTCATTCCTCTGACACTTTGCTGTGCATGTAATGCTGAGGTTTGAAACTGCATCCTCGTGCATGCCAGGCAAGCACTGTAACCACTAAGCCACCACTCCAGCCCCCTGCTAGAGACTTTTTATTTTTTTTTTTAAACAACTTTATTTGGTTTTTCACATGGCCTTAGTTGCTCCAACACTCAGTTGTGTAGGTGGTGCTGGGGTTTGAACCCGGGTCCTCGTGCTTGCCAGGCAGGAACCGAAACCGCTAAGCCACTGCTCCAGCCCCCTGCTAGAGACTTTTAAAGACTTTTAAAAGCCAGGAATTAAACTGTGGTACATTTATACCATGGAATATTACACAGCAATTACAAACAATGATATTGCAGCCTTCGAAGGTAAATGGATGGCTATGGAAGAGATCATGATGAGTAAAATCAGCTTAACCCAGAGATCTAAGGGTCGATTGTCTCTACTCATCTGTGGAGGTGGGGACTAGACCCTGGACAATGAGAAAGTTGGTCTAGTAACATGAGTTAAATCCAGATAAGATGTAATGCTTTACAATCTAATACTTTTTTTAGAGTTAAAATGGGAAGGGGAAGGGAGGGATAGGGGAGGATAATTGGGGAGGACACTCCTGGGGATAATTGCAATATCCAGAATATATACACATTTTATACACATTTTATATTATTTTGTTAAAATCTTGTAAGGTTGTTCAAAAATTAAAAAATTAAAAAAAAAAGCCAGGAATGTAATTCTGATCTCTTTGTAGCATCCCTGTGCAGAGGGCAGAGCATCTTCAAAGCGTTTACTGCTGCCTAAGTGCTAGGAGAAAGATCAGGAGTAAAAGAAATGAGAAGCACATAGTTTGACATGAAAGTACTTAGTTTCATCTATTTGCAATAAATAATCATCTTCTCCCCCAAGGTCTTTTCAGTCAGTCATTATTTTATTGCGCAAATATCTGTGTGTCTGTTCTCTTCCCTCATAGACCTCACAGTCCCAAAGGAAAGACAACCAGTAGGTGGTGATGATCCAGGACAGTGTTGTCAGAAGGCCTCTCTTCCAGACTTGGAGCCCAGAGAAGGCTTTCCAAATGAAGGCGCATCTACACTGAGACCTAAAGGATGAGTGACCATTGGGCAAATGGAAAAGGAGTAGGGATTCCAGACAGAAGGAGCAGCATGTTCGAAATCCCACTCACACTGGGAAAAGTCCTCAGAGGTTCCTACGGTCAGAACATAGAGCACCAAGGGAGGAGTGGAGATGAGGCTGAACAGGGGCATGGTGCAAGGAGACTTTGTTAAGGCGACTTTAGGGCTGGAGCGGTGGCTCAGCAGTTACAGCACTTGCCTGTCATGCACGAGGATGTGGGTTCGAACCCCAGCACCACGTACACAAGGAAGTGTTAGAGCATCAAAACCCCTGCGAAAAACTAAATAAAATTGATTCTCTCTTTCTCTCTCTCCCTCTCTCTCACTGTCCCTCTCTCTTTAATAAATAAATAAATAAAACTTTTAAAAGAGACTTTTCCGGCAGAAGCATGATCTGTCAGACTGTTGTATTAAAGACACCACGCAAGCTGCCCAGTGGATAAGATGGCCCAGAAAGGGTGCGAAGAATAAGAGAAGTCCTACACAGAACATCAACAACTACATTAAGGGACAAACAGAAGAGGAACCCACAAAAGAAACAGGAGGGACCACGGAGTTGAAAGAGAGTGTGGCAATCCCAAACCAAGAGAATTTCCAGAAGTCCAGGGCATAATTGGAATCAACTGCTGCCAAGAGGAACAGTAAGACAGCAACTGGAAACAATTGGATTTAGCAATAGGATTACTGACGACCTAGTTGAAAGCACTTTTGGATATATTCTATTGATGCAATTAAATCAATTACATCAGTGTTCATCTAACCCTTCCAATTTCTGTCTGTCCCTACTTCCAAATGGATATCTTGAGTCCAGTCCTCTCCTTTGAACTCCACGCCCGTATACAATTGACTACTTAATATCTCCACTCTATTGATTCAAAGGTATCTCAAACTCACGTTCCAAGACCAATAATCTCCCTGCCCAAACCCGGCCATCATGAAGGACTTCTCGGTCCAACACTGGCACGTTCATTCTTCTAGCTGCACAGTCCATCCTCAACAAACCCTTTTTCCTCACCACCCCTATATCTAACCCATCACCACATCTTGTCAACTTTTTCTTCCTGTGCACTTCTATCTCCACCGCCGACACCTGAGTTCAACGTACCCTCTTCTCACCTGAACCGCAGTGGTGGCCTTCTAACTGGTTTCTCACGTTCATCTACTCCCCACACAGCAGCGACAGTCATTTTTTTTTCCCAAATACAAAGTTGATGGTTTCCTCTCTTGTTCCAACCCTTCAATAGCTTCCCAGGAGTGAAAATCGAGATTCTTTAGATGATGTAGAAAGTTCTGCTGATGTAGCCCTAGTTGGTTTCCTAGCCACAATTCACTGCACATTCTCTCTTACCCTCTGTTTTCCTCCCATACTGGCCTTCTCTCCATTCCTCACATGCACCATGCATCTAACACCAAGGCTGGCATCACACAATCTGTCTCTGTGGCTAACAACATGAGCGCAAGAGGTGAACTGGACTAAAAATCCCAGCTCTGCCCCTTTCTGATTCAATGGCCCTGGATAAAGAGTAATCAATCACGCAGTGTCTCTATTTTCTTTATCTGTGAAGAGGGATTAATACCTACCTCTCCAAAGTGTTATAAAAATTAAACAGGGGCTGGAGCAGTGGTTCAGCAGTTACGGCACTTGCCTGGCATGCGCAAGTGTGTGAGTTCGAACCCCAGCACCATGCATACAACGAAGCTTCGGAGCAATGAAGGCCACATGAAAAAACTAAAATAAAATTCTCTTTCTCCCTCTCTCTCTCTTACTGTCTCTCTCTCTTAAAAAAATAAATAGAATTAAATAAAATGATGTGTAGCCAGGCAGAGTAGTGCACGCCATCTCAGCAATTCAGGAGGCTGAGGCAGGAGGATTACAACTTCACAGCCAGCCTTAGCAATTTAGCGAGACTCTGGTTCAAAATAAAAAATAAAAAGGCCTGGGGATGTGGCTCAGTGGTAAAGCGCCCCTGGGTTCAAGCCCCAGTACAAAAATAAAGCAATATGTATAAAGCACAAGAAATATAGTTCCCAATTAATTTTAGTGAATGCTACTATTATTCTCCATTCTCTGGTTAACATTTCTCCTTTTTTCAGATCTCAGTTCAGAAGACCACCCCCCAACTCCCTAATCAGGACACACTCTCATAGTGTCTTGAGCATTTTATTCATAACATTCATTGTACTTGGTGATCATATATCTGAAGGGTCATTTTATTAATGTCTGTGAACTCCACCAGAGGATCCTCCCAGAGGTCTGTGCCCACTTCACTCCTCAATATATCCACTTCACTCCCCACATCCTAGGGCAATGCCTGCAATGTGATAAGCCACATGGTTTATGAATAAATGCTTGATAGAACAGAAGTGGAGCGCAGATAAGAAGATTGTGAACATAAACAGTGAGGACAATACATGCCAGCCATCAGTCATTAGGGTTCCGGTTTTTTGTTTGTTTTTTTTTTTTTGGTATGGGGGACTGAACCCAGAGCCCCTCTACCACAGATTCACACCTCCAGCCCTTTCAAAATTTTATTTTGAGACCAGGTCACAGTAAGTTGCTAAGGGCCTTGCTAAGTTGCTGAAGCTGGCCTGGATCGTGTGCTCCTCCTAGCCTCAGCCTCCGGGTTCACCAAGTAACAGCAGGTGTACACCATTGCCCCCAGCAAGAATTCCTTATTTTTTCCCCAGGGCAGGTAGATATGTGAATATGTTTAAATGCTGATGAAAAGGAACCAGTATAGAGAGCTCCTCTGAAGGCGTGAGGGCCAGGAGGGTGCGGGAGGCGATAAGACTTACAGCAGGAGCCAGGAGAAGTGGTCTCAGATTGAAGGAGGGACCCCTCTCCCACGGCACACAAAAAAGAGCTATAATCTCAGATCCTTCCCTGAATCCTGGGAGTCTGAGCAACAAATCTGGATTCTCTAAGAAGCTCAGTATATTTGGTGGACATCATTCATATAAAGAGGGACAGTGAGAGAAAGAGAGAATCAATTTTATGTAGTTTTTCATGTGGCCTTCATTGCTCTGAGACTTCGTTGTATATGTAGTGCTGGGGTTCAAACCCACGTCCTTGTGCATGCCAGGCAAGCCACTGCTCCAGCCCCCAGCCATTCACTTTTTTTTTTTTTCCAGGGCTGAGGACTGAACTCTGGGCCTTGCTCATGCTAGGCAAGCACTCTGCCACTGAGCTAAATCCCCAACCCCCCAGCCATTCACTTTTGCAATTAAAAAAAAAAAAAAAAAAAAAAAGAAACGGACATTTTCTTCATTACTGACTATACTGATTCACTATAGAGCAAAATAACAAGTTTCCAAAGCAACCCAGTCACAGAGCTGACAAGTAATCTCTGTGTTTCCTTTATTGAGCATGCTTCCTTTCAAAATTGGGAAACAGTGAGCTGGATCCCGAGCGATGGCTCAGTGGTTACAGCGCTTGCCTGGCAGGCACAAGTACTCCAGTTCAAACCCCAGCACCACATACACAACAAAGTCTCGGAGCAAAGAAAGCCATATGAAAACCTGAATAAAATTGATTCTCTCTTTCTCTGTCCCTCTCTCTTCTTTTCTTTTCAGGGCTAAGAACCGAACTCGGAGCCTTGCTCATCTTAGGCAAGCGCTCTGCCACTGAGCTAAATCCCCAATCCCTCTCTGTCCCTCTCTTTAAAAAAAAAAAAATGGGAAAAAGTAAGAACTAATGTGGTAAAATAACGACGGCTGACACTGATTGAGTGCTTACTATGTGCTGGGCTCTGTTCTAGTATTTTACCTGTAATAACTCATTTGATCCCTATGTTTTATAGGTGAGGAAAATGAATCCCAGGAAGGGTTAGTATATGTCCAAGGTCACACAGACAGCAGATTGCAAAAATAAACTAGGTTTTAAACACAGGGAGCCTGATTCCAAAATTGATTCTTTTAATCATTTTGCTATAGCTATACTGCCAGGAATGAAAACATGAGGAGTTTAGGTAAACAGACATTCATTTGAGTGTCTGAAAATCAGTTTGTTCATCAATAAAACAAGAATGAAAATTAGAATGCTTACCTTACAAAGCCTTTTTTTTGGGGGGGGATCAAACCCAGGGCCTGTACATGCTAGCTAGGCAAATGCTCTACCATTAAACTGTATCCCCCATACCCTACAAAGACTTTTTGAAAGATTATGAAAAGCTAGGAAATGATTCTACAGAAATTACTGTTATGGTAATCACAAGACCTAGTAATAGAGAGAGAGTAGTGAGAGAGAGACAGAAAGAAGGCAATCAATTTTATTTAGTTTTTCATGTGGCTTTCATTGCTCCGATGCTTTGTTGTGTATGTGTTGCTGGAGTTTAAACCGGCATCCCTGTGCATTCGGGGCAAGCGCTGTAACCACTGAGCCACCACTCCAGCCCCAAGATCCTTGATTGCTAATTGGGCCACCATCTAATAAGCTGTCCTTGGGGCCCTCAGTTTCTATAACCAGTACAGCAGCAGTAGTTTGGTGGTCCTGGTTCCTTTGGCAGGTCAGCTGATTCTCATCCCATCAACAATAAAGTCCCTGTCCAAGACTCCTTGATGACCATTATGCACACCTTGGCCTCCTTCTTCCTGAACCTTCCAACATAAACTCACCTCCGAGGACAGTTGCAGCCTATACCCTTGCTCCTTTGATTCTAATATCTTAGGGAGTGATTGTCAAACAAACAAACAAACGAACCATAAATACCCTGAATTATAGCTAATGGTGAGGTATACCCCAGAAGGCCAAGTTCTAGGTTAGTGTTAGAATCACATCTTCGACAACCGGGAGAAAGACCTTCCAGGTGGTCTCTTAGGGCAACTCCTCCACCACTTTCCCAACCCATTTTATAGACTAGCAAAACCAAGGCCAGGTAGATGAGATGACACAACTAGTCTAGTTAGGGGAGTGGTAGGTAGGGTTTTGCTTTACCTAGCAAATGTTTTCAATTCCATTTAACACACGTTATTTCACCTTGCCAAAATCATATCTGACAAGTAGCTCAATTACATTTATTTATTTCAGTATGCATGCCTTTTCAGAAAGAAGCAAAATCCTAAAATTCAATTACCCAAAAACCTAGCTGGCCAGGGTGGCCTGCACCTATAATCCCAGGTACTCAGAAAAAGGAGGCAGGAGGATAGTGAGTGCAAGACCAGCCTGGGGAACTTAGTGAGACCCTCAGTTTAAAAAAAAAAACAAAAGGCTGGAGCGGTGGCTCAGTGGTTACAGCACTTGCCCAGCATGTGCAAGTTCATGGGTTCAAACCCCAGCACCCAGGTACACAACTAAGTGTCAGACCAACAAAAGGAATGTGAAAAACTCAATAAAAATTCTCTCTCTCTCTCTCTCACTGTCCTCTCTTTTAAAAAATAAAAATAAAAAAGAAGGGTCAAAGCCTTGGCTCAAATGGTTACAGTGCTGGCTCAAATGGTTACAGTGCTTGCCTGGCATGTGCCAGGACGCAGGTTCAAACCCTAGCACCACATACACAATAAAGTGTCAGAGCAATGAAAGCCACATGAAAAACAAAATAAAACTGATTCTCTCTCTCTCGCTGTCCCTCTCTTAAAAAAAAAAAAGAATATCCCTCAAAACACACGCACATACATAAGCACAAAAAACCTTGAACCCAAAAATTCACTGAAAGCACATTCTTCGGGTTGTCCTTGGCAATTCCAGGCAGTCCCTCTTCTGGGGCAGATAGAACCCAAAGGCTCTGAACAAAGCCCAACCTGTCACCATTACTTCATCTCTGAGCCCAGTTTAGTTTTCTAGTCTGGAAGAACAGTATCTACTTCTCAGAGCTGGAGTGGGGGTGGAGTGTCACATGACATAATGCACTTTTAGCACCCACCGCCAGCACCCACCCCATTCGTTTGTTGTGACTTGGATACATTGCTTCCTCTCCTATGCAGAGAGCTGTACACCTTGGTTAATGACCTTAGACCTTGGACCACTCAGCCACTAATAAACCAAGGAGAAACCCAGCCTGTGCCAGACCTCGAAATGTCCACCCCCGCCCCCACCCCCCTGAAGACAGTGACTAGGCCGGAATTCTGCTGGTTGATAAATGAGAGGAGCTGAGAAGCCGCTGCGATGCCTGTTCCGAGAATCTGATTTGGAAGAAGGCGAATCTCCAGAAGCACCATGGCGATGCTCTGGGAAAGCGGGCCAGCCTACCTGCCAGAAGGAGGACGGGAGAGAGGGGGGCTGGCAGAGAGAAACGCTTAAGGGAGATGGCCTGGAGGTGCCCAAAGAGGAACATCTGAAAAGGAAACCAGAGGCCGCATCTCGGGAAACCATCTCCGCGGTGAGTGGCTTTAAAAGAAGGATTGCGCGTCCCGAGGATACGGGTTTTGGACCCACGGGGGCTAGGGACAAAGGTGGGGCGTCCAAGCTAAGATCGCGCTGCGTGAGCTGTGCGGGGCACCAGGGCTGCCGAAGGCTGCCGCGGGGCTGTCAAGGACCGGAAGGCGAGGGTGACAGGGACACCCACGCGGAAGGGTGTGGGGGGTCAGGAGCCGGCCGCCGAGTCGCAGCCGCGTTGGCCCCGGGGAAGGTCAGCGACCCGGGGCCGGGCAGCAGTGGGGAGAACCGAGAGGGGCCGCGGTTGCCATGGCGCCGGGCGGGGAGGGGGCGACTCGGGCCCCGCCCCGAGCCCCGCGGGGCCGCGGGCTCCAGATGGTCCCTGGCCTCCCGCGGGAGCCGGCGGCCTGCGGCAGGGGGAGGCTATTGTCCTCCTTCCGCTGCGCCGCAGACCCGCCGCTCGCGCCCGCGCGCCGCCGCCACGCGCCCCGCCGCCGCCGCCGCCGGTCCCGCGCGCCCCCCGCGCAGCTCGCGCCCCGTGACAGCGCCCGCCCGCCGTGTGCCCGCGGCCGGCACCCACCGGCCGCCGCCCGCAACCGCCCCACGCGGCGGGGGTGCGGGCGCAGCGACAACCGGTGCGCCCCCGCCCGCCGCGCTCCCGCCTGCCCCCGGCGCTCCGCACCCAGGTAGGTGCCGGCACCCCGGCCCGCTTTGTCCCGGCCGGCGGGGCGGCGCGCTTTGTGCAGCCGCGTGCAGGCGGCCGGGTCGGGATCGGGTCCCAGCCGGTCCCGGGGAGCAGGGGAGGAAGGATACGGCGCCTGGCCCTCACTCCCGCGGGGTGCCCGGCACAGGATGCACAGTGTCATGTGCCAGCCATCCAGGTACCAGTGTGAGAGTGATGGGGGTCGAGGCTGGGGTTGCACGGGCCTTTCCAGAGCAGAGAGAAGAGTCTGGAAGAGTTGGGGCTTGGCAAACGTGTTGATGGATCGGGGTCGGATGGGCTCGGAGCGCATCTGACAGCGCCGGCACTTCGCATCCCTGAGGCTTTGCAGGCTGACTTGCCAGCCGGCGCCGTTCCGGTGCTGGGGACGCGCCCGACTGGCTCTGCCTGGCGTCTGCAAACAGCCGGCTCCCTCCTTGGTTGGGGGCTCGCCCTGGAGCCGTGTGGGCTTACCCTGGCCTCTTTGGTGGCCAGCTTCATGATGTCTTTAGGCTCCTTCGCAGTGTTTGGAAGAGGGGGACGTGGTGGCAGTGGTGAACACCCTAGCAACACTGGCAAAGGCTGAACAGCCCCACTGGGGCTGTGTGGAAGTGTTGTGTAAGGTGTTTCAGGGGCCGGGACATGCACAGGGCTGTGAAATCTGCCTGGCACACAACTACCCAGGGAGGCTTTCTGGCGGGGGTGGTCCACCTCCAGCACCACTGTCCATAATCACCATCCACTCTGGCTCTGGCTGACTTTACCCCATTAACCCCATGACATTGCTCCTTGTCTGGAATCCTGGCTTGCCCCTGTTGCAACCTGCTACAGGCTGTCACTGTGGGTTATTTCTCAGGAGCTTTCCCCCCTGAGAGCAGCTACAATTCCAACACCGCAAGCTGGCAGATACCGGCATGGTCAGGGTATCCACGAACCAGTTTTCCTTGAAGGAGAAGAGGCCCCAGTGAGTTCCAAATCTGTATCTTAGCTGGAGGTATGAGGCAACCTCTTGGCACATTTAGGAGAGCAAATAATTCTTGAAATAAAAACTAAAATGGAGCTTTCTGTGTCCCATGGAGAAACGGATATAAACCAGTATTGGAGAAGGGAGCTAAAACAATCCTGAATAATTCTGCCCTAAGGGGAAAGAATCAAAAATTCAGTCCCCTCTTCAGTCCAGTTCCTACATTCTGAGCAGAGTCCTTTAGCTTTATCATGACCTGGGAAACAGTTTGGGGTTTTTTGTTTTTCCTGCCTTTCTCCTTTTCTTTGCCCTGGTAAAATCTTTCTTGTGCCTTCTTCAGAGCCCTGGATTTCTTTGTGACTTTTCTTTTTCTCTTTCCTCCAGTCCACCCATTTATACTTTAAATCAAGCAAGATGTTTTACTTTGCCAAAGTCTCCATCTGTTCTAATCTATTATTCATCCTGCTGTCATTTATTCCTCAGCCTTCCGTGGCTGCTCCGGACCTGTCCTCCTTTGGCACCTCTGTCATTAGCTGTGTCAGGGCATCAGCTGACTTTCAGTAGCTCTAGAGCCCACTCCATCTTCAACTTCCCCACTCATGGACGAGGGCTCTTGAGGGGACGTTGTATTTGAGTTGAGCTTGAGATGGGGCCTGAACACATATAGAAGCTAACCCCAGTCACAGTCACCCTTGAAAATGTCTCTTCACGTTTCTCCAGTTCTCATAGCTCTGACGAATTCCAGCTGCTTATCATCCTAGGACACCAGTAACCCTCAAAGTATGCTCTCTAGATCAGCAGCTTTAGTGTCACCTGGGAACAAGATAGAAATGCAAATTCCCAGGCCCCATGCCAGATCTATTGAACCAGAAACTTGGGGTAAAGGAACCATTGTGGGTAACTATGATTGCTGTAAGTTTTGAGAGTCGCTGGTCAGGACAACAGGGCCCAACCCCGAAAGTACTCCAGCTGAGGCTCTGCTTTTGCAACCCCATATTCATTCTTGATCCTTTCGGTATTCCTAAGAAAGACATTAATTGGATGGCCAAAAAATAAATTGTGCTCAATTCATTCATTGTCTCTTTATTGAATACCTATTATGCTGGGCTCAGAAAACACACACAGAAAGAGTGAAGACCCAGCCCTTAATGAGTTAAAAGTGGAGCAGGCAGAGAGACACATAAACAACTAACTGTAATAGAATGTGATAAGCGTGGCCATAGCTGCATGTGAAATGTGCGGAGCAAGAGGTGGACCCATCGACCGTCTCTGAGCGAGGTAAAGAATTAAGCAGGAGCAGGCTGTGGTGAGAGAAGGAATTAGGGTACAAGACAGCTTCTAGCCTGAGGACAGGATTTCTAGCTTTACATACCAGCTAATACAGAGGAAAGGGGGAGGGAGGACAGCTGCCCTGGAGGATGCCCATGTACCCGGCTGTGCAGAGCCTGCACCCAGCCTGCTCGGGTATAAGTTCTGGCAGGACCCCAAGCCTGCGTCTGGCGGAAGTTGACGTTATTCTGACACTAACGATATAAGCTACTTGGATTCGGCCTCGAGGTCAGTGGCTAAGAATAAGGGACTGGTCAAATCGTAATCTGAATTAGTAGCTGCACCACCCTATTGCCAGAGTTCAGGAATCCTCTGAAAATAAGGTTAAGAATTCTCGGTAGGGAGAGACACAGGGTATGAGGCTGGGGGGCTCGCCAGCAATCTGTAAGCATGCAGTTCCAGGGCAAAGAATGGTCTACTCAGTGAAAAAGAACCAGAGCAGGATCTGAGTGGGAGAAATTCAAACAGAAAACTATAGGAATCTGGAGATGGCAGCCAGGGACACTGACAGAGAACATATTGTCCAAAAGGCTGGGAGGCTGAAGAGATGGAATGCTCCAGAAACACAATTTTCAAAGCATAGAGATAGGGGCTTAGAGCCACAGTGATGGACAGCATCCTCAGAAAGTCTCTGGGGGAAGGGCTGGAGCAGTGGCTCAGTGGTTATGGCACTTGCCTGGCATGTGCAAGGATGCAAGTTCAATCCCCAGCATCACATACACAACTAAGTGTCAGAGCAATGAAGATTAGATGAAAAACTAAATGAAACTGATTCTCTCTCTCTCTCTTTCTCTCTTTAACAACAACAAAAAAAAGGTCTCTGGGAATGAACTCCCTGGAGTCACCTATTAGTGGCGCTCTAGAGGACACTAGTGCTGTCTTGGTTCCTCATCTATATCACAGCATTCCTAGGAACTCAGGTTGGAAAGCACATTCGTCCCAAACTCGATTTGCTAAGAGCAGCATTTAAGTGGCCACATTTGGGGGGGGGGGTTCGTTCTAGTTTTCAATTCCAGACTTTCTCCCCCAAATGGTAGGATTCCACAGAAAGGCTGTACCAGCCAGGCTTTCCCTAGAAGGGCGGGATCCCACGCCTGGACCCTGATAGGTCTTTGGGAGGACCAAGTTGGATCACCAAAAAGAAGCAAAAGCTTTGCATGTTTGCATTCACACAGCTTATGGAGGCAATGGGAACGTATTCGCTTGGGGACAGCAGTCAAACACTTGGTTTCCTTATGTGTCTGCTCTTGGTGGAGTACAGAGACACAGCACAGTGTTTAAAAACCTCAGGGGCCTTCAGGAACCAGACAGGTAACATAAATATGGGAAACAAGGAGAGGCAAAAGAGAATGGTGAGGTCTGCAGAGAAGCCCAAACCAACCCTACCTGAAGGAATCCAAAACCAGTGATTTTTAAGCTACTGTTGACCAAACAAAACATGCATAGGGGCTGGCTTTGTGACTCCTGCCTGATAAGAGGAAAGGAGGTCATATAAACTGACCCTCAGGGTCAGCAGAGGAGGGGGTCTGTACATGGGTTGAGGGCTGAAAGTGCCCTCCCCAGAGCTAAGCGTGACAGTGGCTGCTGGTCGGGAATCCCTAACCTGAAGGGCTGAGTCAGGGACAGCTTTGCCATCCAGCAACTGAGGGCATTAGGTGACGGGCTCAGGTCATACCTTGCCCACAGTGCTCTTTGCTCAGGGTGATTCAACTCTGCCCTAGAATTTATTTTTATGTAAATATTTACAGAGTAAATCCAGAAAAATCTGTTGGGGGAAATGATGGGAAAGGAATCCGAGGCCTAGTGCAGATTAAGCTCCCTGTTCTACTACAGAGAATGAAAAGCCCAGTCCAGGACCCTTAGACCTGAGCTCCTTCACCTCATCAGTGCTACTCCCAGAAAAATCCTTGAGTGCAAAGAAAGGGGAGGGCGGGTAACCCTGCCCTTCAAGCAGGTCAGGTTTAGCTTCGTGGAACCAGTTAATGATAGAAGCCAAGTTCAGCCTTTGTGTGCCCCTGGGAACACACCATCCCACCCACCTCAGCTGCACCTCCCCATTCCTGCTTCCCCAAACCACAGGAGAGCTTCTCCTTACCTCCCCAGAACTAGAAATGGCCAAGTTAACAGCCCTGGTCCCAGGAAATAGAGCTCAGGCTTAAAATGTCTTCATGTTCAAGAGGAACTAGGAAAATGAGAAATGCAGAATTGGGGATTCTGTTAAAGTTTATAGACTTTTATCCCCTCTGCCCACATTCCCTTGAATGGCTGCATTATCCGAGAACTTTGGACGGTACCGTTTAAAAAAAAAAATCCCCAGCAACTATTCAGACACTCATTCGTTAGTTTTGAGGACAAAACATGTTTGCATAAGTTAAGGTCATAAATAGTGCTGGCAAGGTATGTTGTGGTCCAGGTTTCCCAGCCTGGGCCAAGGAGGGCTGCATTGGATGCTCTAACAGGCTCCAGGCTGGTCAGGGGACATGTAAGTCTTCTCTATCCCAGAGGCTGTAATACAGAGTCAGGAAAAAAAAAATTGGCTTCAAAACCTTAGCACTGTGTGACCTTGAACCAGTCGCTTAACTTCTGCAGTGCTGTTCCCCATCTGTGAAATGGGGACAGCCACGGGCCTGGCCCCATAGGGGGTTGTGATGAGGAAGGAGATGCATGTAAACAGCAGGGACACAGATTACAGCTGACGTTTATTGAGCACATATTAAGTATTCTCTGTAGCAAACAGAAGGAAACAAAGCGGGGACCACCGTACTGTGTCCTCCTTTGAACTCCTGTGCGCTTGGTCCTTGCTTGCCTACCAGCTCGTCAGTCTGTCTGGCGTATCTCTGGTAGATGTGTCTTAACTCCAGAGCAGGATCTGACTCTTCATCTTCAGTAGCCTGCAGGATATAGAAGGCTCAGAGCTGGAGTTGAACTGGGGAATGGAAGAATTCCGCTTTCTACTCATTCCTGCCTAAGGGGACTCACATCTGCTGTCTATCACCCCATCTACACACTGCCAGGCTAAGCTCAGGGCCACTTTTCAGCCCCCAGCTCTGCTCTGTCCCTCCCTAGCCTGAGGCCCTTGAAGCCCTTCCTTTATGTGTTGAGACACTGAAGCTGCCTTCCCGCCCGCTCCACCCGCATCTGTTCTGTTCAGTCTCCACATTCCCGTCCCTCTTGGTGTTTTCCCCTCTCCCAACGGGGACTGATTTCCACAGACTAAAACAAACTAACAAACAAAGCACCTCTGGCCACAGGAGAGCAAGAGCAGAGCTAGGGAAGGAAGCTAGCAGGACGAGATGAGCAGAGGGCGTGGAGGTCCAGAGATGCCCCTCACCAGCCACATCTTCTTGCAGGAACAGGAAGCCACCCACCACCATGAGCAGCACTTTGTCACCCACAGACTTTGACAGCTTGGAGATCCAGGGCCAGTACAGTGACATCAACAACCGCTGGGACCTACCCGACTCAGATTGGGACAATGACAGCAGCTCAGCTCGCCTCTTTGAGAGGTCTCGAATTAAGGCCCTGGCAGGTGAGTTCAGGGGAGGGCTACGGAAGGTCCTGAGAATGGAGGAGGCCGGTTCCTAAGCTGGTGGGGGAGAGTCCTTCCCCTGTAGGAGAAGACCACGCTTCTAAGTTGCTGCAGTAAGTGGGAAACCCAGAATAACCCACCAAGCCCCTGGTCCCCGAATCTAGCCTCAAGAACATACTTATTGCAACCTATAACTCTCCCCAGCCTCCCCCACCGCAAGTCCAGAGATGCCAGTACCGCTGATTCCTGGATTGGATCAGCTGACTAAACAGCTTCGGTTGCTGGCCTGGGCCCTGAGTCATGTCCCTTCTTCCTTTTGGACTCTTACTCTGTCACCTCTGTCTCCACCCTGTATCCCTCGTCTTTCATTACTTTATTGTCTGCCTTGATTTCCTGTCATTTCCCACACCTGTTCTCCCTCCCTGCCCATCATCCTCTCTGCATCCTCCCCACCTGTTCCTTCCACCTGCCGCCTCTTACTGCTATTATTTCATCTACCTGTTTCTGGAAGCAGGTTCTCTCTTGCTGGGGTCCTGTCTGCAGCCGCCCATTGGGGTGGGGGTTGCGCTCCGCCCACCTCGGCCCCTGCCTTTCCCTGCGGCCAGGGCTCTCCCTTTTGGCTGCTCAGGGCACAAACAAACTAGTCCAACGGGCCTCCCTGCGTTCCGGGGGAGGAGTAGTCATGGCAACAGTGTGGTTGCCACCTGACACCACCAGCGGCTGGCATGGGGCTGAGTCACCCACACACCCCTAGGCCACCCACCCAGTCTGACTTCCCTCCTCCATCCCACCCTCCTCATTGCCAGGTGCCAGTTGCCCAGCCCAGTCCAGTGTTAGAAGTCGGGACTACTCACCACCTAAGAGTTGATGCCCCTGTGGGGCAGCTGCCGGGAGAGGAGAGGCTAAAGTTCCCAAACCTGGCTATTGTCACAGGCTCCCAAGCCTCTCCCTGGCACAGTGATTTAGAATCTTTGGACATATGGGCCATAACTCAGGCTTTCTAAAAAGCTCCCCAGATAGTTCTCAGCGATCCCAACATCAGCCTAAGGACCTCCATGTGATGGCCATAGCTTCTGAGGACCCTGGATCCTTTTCTCTTTTGTCTGGATCTTTGGCTGGCTGCGGAAGCAGTCATACCGATGCTTCTTACAGCTCAGAGAAGACAGAAGGTGTGGGGTATGGAAAATGGCACTTCTTTGGGGGAGAGTGCCCCTGGTACCCTGGTTTTTGATTCATGTATTCTTTACGACTGTCATGCTATCTGTACCACTGAGGACTCTCACCATGTCTGTAATGACACACGCCTCCCAAGACTGTCACTGTGTCTGTGCACAGGACACATGCCAACCTGTATGGTCATAATGTCCTTGTGAACAGGACACATGCCACCAGAACTCTCACCATGTCCTAACACCAGACCTGTGCCACCCAGGACTGTTATGTGTCTGTGCACACACGCGAGCCACTTAGCGCTCTTTAATCTCCACCACCAAGCTGGTGATGCCCCAAAGAGGCAGCTGTGTATGGCTCTGCCCAGCGCTGTGCCTCACACGGCGAGGTGCCAAATAAATGCTCAATGAATGAAGGTGGGGGAGGGGCAAGCGTAGGTCGCAACTGATAGAAACCGAAGCCCCGGAAGAGGCAGGAAGGAAATGTAGACGGGCCCAGCAGTGGAGTGAACACGGGGACTGGGACACTGAGGAGAGCCCCTGAGGGCAGGGACGGGACTGGAACCAGAGATGATGAATACCTCCTAGTGCCGACGTTGGCCGTAATACCTATTCCCTGGATGAGGCGACCAAAGGAAACGCCTAGCACAGCTGGTGGCGTGGCTGCTTCCAGGACCTCCTCGTTTCCAGGTTTCTCCTGCTCTGCTTTCTGAGCTGAGATCAAAGCCGGTGTCCTGCAGAGGGACCGCCCAGAGTCACTCCGAGGGGCCCCTGCAGCCCCTGCAGACTTAGGGCAGCAGGGCCTTGCTCCGGGGCCCCTCTCGCGGGTCCTGCCGGCTCTTAGGCAACCGGGCCCAGACGGGCAGGTCCCGGGCGCTGGCAGCGCGCTCCTCCGCCCCCGCGGGCCCGGCCCTGCCCCAGCCCGGCTCCGCCTCCCCGGCCTCCCGCCCCTCCCCCGCCACGGTCGGACCTGTTTGTCGGGAGCGGCCCGCGCCTCTCGCCGCAGCCAGGTGCGCCCCGCGCGCTGCTCTCAGGGGCTCAGACCTCCCGTAACTTTGCCCACTGCTCGAAACTCCCAGCATCCTTGAATCCCGCCCAGTACGGACGGCAGCCTCTCGGGACCCCCAGCACAGCTCCAGGGGACAGACACTTGGCAGCCTGCGGGGCAGGGGAGCATGGACTCTGGGCCTCGGGCGGTGTAGGGGGCAGCGGGCAGCATGAGCGCGAACGCAGCGGGCAGGGTGCACGGCAACGGCCTGAACGGGGCCGGGGAGCTCTACTACGAGGCTGTGGAAGGGTCTCAGAGCCCCGGGGGCCTCCTGCTCTCGCCGGCTGCCTTCATCAACCCTGCCCAGTATGCCAGCGTGTTGGAAGGACGCTTCAAACAGCTCCAAGGTGAGTCCCCCCTGGCACAGGGGACCCAGTGTGCGACAGGGGACCTGGGGCAGCAGGAACCGCCAGGGCGCAAAAGCTGGAGAGGACACTTTCTGTGACTCAGATGTTTGTGTTGGGAGACAACGTGACCAGGCTTAGAGGGAATCATTACAAGTGGCCAGAAAAATCCAGAAATGTGGACAGAATTGGGAAAGCTTTGGACCCACTGGAAGGGCCATGTGGGGTAGTGGAGGGCGACTGACCTTGAGGCTCCCACTGGGTGCAGAGGTAACTGAGGATGGAAGGAGGCCTGGGTCAATGTCAGCAGCCCAGCAGGTTCCTGCAGCTGGCCTCCAGGGGTTTGGCAATGCTTCCCTAGTTAGGGAAGAGAGAGGGAGTGGGGCCAGAGGCCCAGGACCCAGTGCCTCTCTGTTTCCCTGGGCTTCTGAGTGGGCATCTGAATGTGTGTGAGGGGGCGTGTGTGGAAACTGGAACCAGTGTGTCAAAGGACCGGTCAGGTAGATGTCTGAACGGGCATGTTCATCCCAGCCCACATGGTTCAGTGTATTTCTGGCAACCACTGGGCTCCATGGTGTGTGTCTAGGGATGTGTGTGTCTAGGGATGTGTGTGTCTAGGGATGGTGTAGGCATCTTGTGACATTATACTTGCCACTGTTTTCACACCTTCCCCTTTTATTCTACCTGCATGCTAAAATGGCCTCACCCCACGGTGCCTGGTATCAGGGCAGTTCCCTCTGGATCTGGTCACAGCTGGATGATCTGGGCCATCTCCAGTTTAGGCAGGGTCTGTAGATCCTGAAAGGAGGCCCAGGGGCACCCTTGGCTCCACAGGTACTTCTGAGCATCCCACGCAGTCATTAGGACCCCAGGTTTGGCACAGGTACGGGGGTTGGAGGTGAGAAAGACAGGAATAGACATGGGTGTGTTGCTGTTTTGTGGGTGAGGTGCACAGGAATGTGAGATTAAGGGATGAGTCTTTTCAGTTTCTGAGATTCTGGTGCTGAGCTGACTTTTCACGCCTGGCCACTTGGGCTGGGTCCTCCTCACACTGGGCTCTCCGAGGAGACCTGGCATTTACAAAATTTTTGTTTTAATTTTTTTATTAAGGAGCTGAGTTATTGCACAATCAGAAATGCATATAAAGTAACAATATGATATGCATTTGTTCTGAAACCAGAATTACCCCCACATCGCCCACACCCCAGTCTCTTGATTCTTCTATATTTCGCCCCTACAAGTGATATAAATGTTTAGATTGTGAATTTTCCAGAATTAAACAATTGCATAAGTATTATTTGGATTCTTGGTGAGGGGGTAAAGAGTATGCTACAGTGTTGTCTCCCTAGATTCCTTCCTATCCTCCCCCACCATATCTATGGTTCCCCTAGATTATGTGACGCTACGCCTTTGCTGGGGCTGGGTCTAATACATGAGTTTGAAAGCCTTTCATCCGAGCCTGGGTTTTGCTCCAGCCGCTACAAATTATAAAAAAAATTTTTTTCAGGGCTGAGGACTGAACTCGTGGCCTTGCACGTGCTAGGCAAATACTCTGCCACTGAGCTAAATCTCCAACCCCAAATTACAAAATTTTTGATTCTCATTTTTTGGTGGAAACTGACAGCCTCCGCTTCTGTCCTGTAGACCAGGCAGCACCTAACTCTGCCTGCCCCCTCTCTTGTTTCTTTTGTTGGGGGCGGGGAAGAGGGGCTCTCCAACTTGTAAGATCTTGATTCTCTTCTTAGTCTTGGGTTGTTGGTGCCCTGCAACCAACTGGGTGACCCCACCCCAGAGGTAGAGTGGCCCAAGGTCTCGCCACTGTCACGTACTCCCAATAACTGCTTGGAATAGCCAGCCGCTGCTGTAATTTCAGGCCATGCCCTCTACTTGGTGCCTTTATGACAGCTCCTCACCAGGGAGACATGTATGCTGGACACCCACTAGGTGTCTCCTGCCCATTAACTCATTTAACCAATGTGATTGCTGTTGAGGTAGGAAGTAATGTGCCCTGTGGCTGGTGGTAGAGTGCTTGCCTGGCTAGCATGCATGAGGCCCTGGATTCGAGCCCCAGCATCACAAGAAATAATGTGCCCATTTTACAGGTGGGAAAGTTGATGGATGGGGGAACCCACCCAGTGTTCCCGCAATGTTACATAATGGAGCCCAACCCCAGCCCCTCCCTGGACGGTGTCTTTCCTCTTCTCCTTAAGACCCGCTTTCTGTTCCTTCCCTTTGCTTCTGAGCTCACTCCACATTCCTCACTTCCCACCTCCCTTCCCGCTCTGCACCCCCACAACTGGTGTTAGAAGCAGGCACACTGTCCTCAAAGGACAGAAATGACCCCATGTTGCCATCACAGATGAGCGAGAAGCCGTGCAGAAGAAAACCTTCACCAAGT
Source organism: Aplodontia rufa (assembly GCA_004027875.1). Classification (NCBI taxonomy): domain Eukaryota; kingdom Metazoa; phylum Chordata; class Mammalia; order Rodentia; family Aplodontiidae; genus Aplodontia; species Aplodontia rufa. The sequence continues at coordinate 4,018 of PVKS010010097.1, read as the reverse complement.
GGGTGAACTCGCACCTGGCCCGAGTGACGTGTCGGGTGGGAGACCTGTACAGCGACCTCCGGGATGGACGCAACCTCCTGAGGCTACTGGAGGTGCTCTCGGGAGAGACACTGGTGAGTTGCGATTGTGGTGGGGGGAGCCTCAGACGCAGACCAAAGGGACAAACCACAAGAGGGGCCCCCAGAGAGAAGGGCAGAGCGCAGAGACCCCGCCTCTGCCGAGGGATGGCTTCTCTCGGAGGCTTTGCTGTCCCGAGGCAGGAACAGTGGCCCCATTGAACAGTTTTTCCACCCACTCTGGGTGCAGTTAATTCCCTTGGGAATCTTAATCTGCCCAAGCCTCATCTGTAGCTTCAGCTTTGGCTCCATGACCTTTGGCCCGGCCCTGGGGCTGTCCCTGTGTTCCTGAGGAGGACATGCGTGGCCCTGGGAAGGCTGGGGAAGAAGGAGGAAACCCACAGTCCTATGCCACTGGGCCCCCTGTCCCTCAACAGCCAAAGCCCACGAAGGGCCGCATGAGGATCCACTGCCTGGAGAACGTGGACAAGGCACTGCAGTTTCTGAAGGAGCAGAAGGTGCACCTGGAGAACATGGGCTCTCACGACATCGTGGACGGGAACCACCGACTGACCCTCGGGCTGGTCTGGACCATCATCCTTCGTTTCCAGGTACCCTCACATGTGTTCCTCAGGGGGTGGGTCAGGCACCCATGCTGCTCCACTGTAAGTCTGTGATCCATCCTCAAAAGGGCTCCACAGACTGTCGCTGCTGGTCCATGTGACAAGCTAGGTTCCAAAATGGAGTATAGGAACACGCCTGTAACTCCAGCGACTTGGGAGGCTGAGGCAGGAGGATCGCGAATTCAAAGCCAGTCTCAGTAACTTAGTGAGGCCCTGTCTCAAAATAAAAAAAAATATAAAAATTTGTTAGGGGTATAGATCAGTGGTTAAGCACCCCTGGGTTCAATCTCTGGTAGCAAAATAAAATGAGTGTTAACCTGCCCCAGCAGTTTGCCAACTCCCTGTGGCAAGTTCCCCAAAGCCTGCTCTGTGTCCTGGTCACGTGCATTGGTACCCAATGCACCGGGAGTTCTATAAACTGGTCCTTCACTACAGAGAGTTTGAAAGCTGGAGAACCGCAGAAAAGGTCTGGCCTCCTCCTCCATATGGAGTGTACCAGTGCCTTCTCAACTCTCCTGATGACACCTGTCCTCCGCTGTTGACCTCTCTGCCCCTTCCAGCCCTAAGCAGAGCTCTGTCGGCATCCCCTTTGAAAGCCAGCTCTCAGAAGTCCCCTGAGCCGCCCTCATTCCCTGCCTGGAAGAACCAGCTCCCTTCACAGGCTGTTCCACTCATCTGATTTCCTGCCCCCTGTGCTGCCTCAAATTCCTCAGACCTGGTGGCTCATGTCACCCGCCCAGGCTGAAAGGGCCCTCGGCTCGTCCCTGCACCGTGCCTTTTCTGATACCACCAAGCACCCCTGTCCAGGGAGTGAGAGCCCCTGCTTTCTTCCTTCTTAGATCCAAGACATCAGTGTGGAGACAGAAGACAACAAGGAGAAGAAGTCGGCCAAGGACGCCCTGCTGCTCTGGTGCCAGATGAAGACTGCAGGGTGAGGGGGCACACGGGGGCTGCGGGTAGAGGAAGGATGGGCTCCGAGATCCACAGCCGGGGCTGCCCTGCACCCCAGACCAGGGCTCGGCCCCACGCGCCACTTTGCCCTGTCTGCTTACAGGTATCCCAATGTCAATGTGCACAACTTCACCACCAGCTGGAGGGATGGATTGGCCTTTAATGCCATCGTGCACAAACACCGGTGAGAAGGCAGGGTTAGCAAGCCTGGGTTAATGACCAGGGTGCACATGCGTACGCGCACACACGCAGACACCCCTGCGGACGTAGGCCGAGGAGAGGAGATGAGCTACACCACAGCTGTAAGGAATGAGTGTGCAGAGAGGAAGCGGAATGTGGGGGCGCGGTGCTGCATCAAGAACTTGTCATGGAAGCAGGGGGTGGCATGGGGAGGGTGGGGGCAATAGGGGCGGGCTCGAGGTGCTCCCTTCTGAACAAAATTGAGTTGGACTCTTAGGCTAAACATGGGAGTGGGTTTCCCTTTCCTCTTCAGGGTCTCACAGGCTTTTGATTCCTTGTATCCCCCACCACCCGCCCCAGGCCAGACCTGCTGGATTTTGAGTCCCTGAAGAAGTGTAATGCACACTACAATCTGCAGAACGCTTTCAATCTAGCTGAAAAGGAGCTGGGATTGACCAAGCTGTTGGATCCTGAAGGTGGGACAGAGGCAGAAGGCACGCCAGGCAGGGAGAGGGGAGGACAGGGAGTAGCTGCCCATAGTACAGGGCTTCTTGGGGCAGAGGAATGAAAATGTTCTAGAACTATGTAGTGGTGGAGTTGCATAACCTTGTGAATATACTGAAAATCACTGAGCTATGTAAAAGGATGAATTTATGGTATGAAAATTACATCTCAGTTAAAAACAAAAAGTCTGTAGTGAAAAAGGGATCCCTGCAGCAGAAAGAATCCAGGCTCTGGGTTTTATCCCAGCCACTGCACAGAGAAGCTGTGACATAGAGCCAGTCACAGCCTCTCTGCAACTCAGTTTCCTCATCTCTAAAATAAGACTATTCCACGTGGTTTCTGAGGGCCCTTCTTATGCTAAAATTCTAGGGTTCTAACTTAAGCTGCGTGACCTTGAGTTCCACCAAGAACTTGCCCATGGTCAGCTGTCCCAGCCTACTGGCTCCCATGGTTCTGCTCCTAAAACCAATGAGATCAGCAGTGGCCACTTGGCCCTTGTTTTGTACCTGGCATGGCACTGCATTTGACATGCGTTAATTAATTGAATTCTCACAACGCCCTCTGAAACCCATAGTATTATCCTCAGTTTATGGAGAGAAGACAGGAGCCTGTGAAGGTCAAGCACCCGGCCAAGGTCACACGGCTGGTGGAGCAGAGATTCTAGTTCTGGCAGCCTGGCTCCAGAGCCAGTTTCCTAAGCTGCCTTTGGCAGAGCAGACAGCTGTCTGGGAGCAGCCAGAAAGGGGAGGAGCAGGGGCTGGAAACTTCTTCCAAAGCTTGCTGGGCAGGTTTGGGTCTTGGTCGCTTCCTCCCTGCTCCCCATCGCACCTGTTGCCCCATCTCCTGAGCCCTCTTGGTCCACCATGGCAAGCATCTGCTACCTGGAGACAGAAGGCTGAATAGAGTTCCCTGGAGAGCTCCTCAGACGCATGGTCATGATGGGGCATAGAAGTGTCCACAACTTCTGGGATGACCTCGGTGGCTTCTGCCTGCCTGCGAGTCTTTTTTTCTTTTTAATTTTTTGCAAAGGAGTTGAGTTATTGTATAATCATAAATGCACATAAAGTGACAATATATGCATTGGCGCCTGAACCAGTTCCCCCGACATCACCATACCCCAGATTCTTCCTGCAAGTCGTCAGAAGCGCTCGAGGGACTCCAGTCTCATAGTCTGACCTTTGGGAAGGATAAAAATCTGGCCTCATTAAGGGAGCCTGGGGTTTCACATCAGTCAGCCTTGCTCACGTGTGGAAGCTGTTTCTGCTTGAGGGATTTTCTCATGGTTGGGGGCTCATTGCTGAGATTTGGGACTGTGGCTGGAAATGACTGTGACCATGTCCCAAGACTAGGCCAGGCGCTGGCCTCTGTCCGTCCTGTGCTGCATGGGTTCAAGAAGCTTAGTCCCGGAATCTATTGGCTTCTTAGACATCTTTCCAGACTGTAAGTCTGAGATCCATCCCCAAATGGGCAAGCCGTTTCTATTCTAGCTTCCCCCAAACAACTAGATTTAGGGTGCTTTGGGCATGCTGGGAAAAAACCCCCATTGGGCTCCTGGGTTGTGTACGCTGCTTGAAGGGTCTTCCCTTGTCTAGGAGATGGGGGAGTGAACTTTTCTCATGCCCTTTTCGTCTGAATGGTTGAGTGGTCACTTTGCACTAAAAGGAACTGAAGACATGGCAGTCGTGGAGGGCTAGGGGGCTGGGG
>PVKS010010096.1:0-61421 GCA_004027875.1 Aplodontia rufa | reverse complement strand
TCAGCTGCGGCGGAAGAGACTCAGGGCTTCGCTGAGGCTAAACGGGGGGTGGGAAGAGAGGTAAAGAACCCTTCCCTACCCTTTGCTCTCTGAAAAGCCTATTGCCTTCAACAGTACTAACCATGGCCCATCATGATGCTCGGCACTGGAGATAAAGAAGTTAACCAAAAAGTCCCTGCTTCATTGGGCTTGCAGACAGACAGTGAGCCACGGACACAAATGCTTTGCCTATCAGCTAATGGTAAGGGTCACCAAGAAAAAAATAGGCAGGTTAGAGGGGTAGAGAATGAGGGGTGGGTAGGGAAGGCTTTCTGATAAGGTGATATTAGAAGAGACACCTCCAAGAAGGAAGCAAAGGTGTGTATAGTTTGGATATCTGGTGAAGGATCCTCAAGGCAGAGGGAGTAACATGTGCAAAGGCCCTAAGGCAGGAATATCCTTGGTGTGCTCAAACACCAGAAACAAAATAAAAAACTGCAGTTGGAGTGAAATAACCTGAGAGTGACAGGAGTTGAGTCTGAAGATTCAATGGAAGACAAAGTCCTGTGGGGCTTTATGGAGTGATGGTGGAACTTTGCATTTTAATAGAGTCAGGCGAAAGCCATTAGCCAATTTGGATTAGATCAGTGACACATCAGACTTGGGCTTCTCTCTCTAGCCACTGTATGGAAAATAGACTTGGGAAGGGAGGGAGCAAATGCTTAGGAGAAGCATCTGCAGGAACAATTCTTAGATCATCTCCCCGGTGCCATCCCTCCTTCACCATAGTTCATTCCTAAAATGCAAATCTGACCTCATATCTCCCACCTCTAGGACTCTGCTGATATCCCTTAAGCTTCAGGACAAAATCCGAACTCCTTAGCCAGACACAAGCTGGGCAATTAGAGCATCGGCATTAGCAGCAGAAACGGCAGGATTCGAATCCTGGAGGCTGAGGTAGGAGGACCTCAGGTTTGACGCCAGCCTCAGCAACTTTGTGAGACCCTGTCTCAAAATAAAAAATAATAAGATCTAGAGACATAGCATAAAGGTAGAGTGCCTCTGGGTTCAATCCCCAGGACCAAAAAAGAAAAGAAAGAAATCCTGGCCTTAGTATTCATCAATGTGTGACTTTACCCAAGACACTCGGCCTCTCCAACCTTGATTAGCTCTCTCCCCCCTTTTCCTGGGTACTGTCACCTGCAAGTCAGCTCTGTAAGAGCAGGAATTTGTCCATCTTTTTCCCTTCTATATAATTCTGGAATGGAGCCTTACTAATGCCTAGCACCTAGTAGGCATTCCACAAAGATGCCTGGAGGGAAGGAATACGCTAATGTAGGAGCAAGCGTGGAGCAAGTGTGCTGGCTGGCACAAAGCGGCCAGCAGCGCTCCTGACCTTTGCTGAGTGCTGCTCTTCTCTCTCTACCTGGTCCAACCCCAACAGGACTCTCCTGATTCATATCCACACCACCCCTTCCTCCAAGCACCCTAGTCCTAGGGCATTTCTTGTTCTTTCATGCCTCTCAGTCTTTGCACATGCTGTGCCCAATGTCTGGGACACCTCTTTTCCTGTCCTCTATAGATGAGAAATGGTGAAAGATGTCACCTCTCCTCTGACCCTGCACTGGACAGAACTGAAGGCTCATTTCTCTGTCCCCAGGGCGTTCAGATCCTGGGTCTATTATAGCACTTACCTCATGGTATCACAATTACTCCATTGTGTGCCTAGCTCCCTGCCGTTGCCTGGGAGCTCTGGAGTGACCAGGGCTAGGACAGTGCTGTCCAATAAAAAATATGTGAGCCACATATATGATTTCAACTCTACTATTAGCCACATTACAAATAAGTAAAAAGAAACAAGAGGAATTAATTTAAATAATATATGTAATTTAACTATGTATGTCCACAATGATATCATTTCAGTATAAACAACTCACTAATGAGTTATTTCACACTCTTTTGAGCTAACTCTTCCAAATCTATAGTGTATTTTACACTAATCTCAATTCAGAGTTGAATTTTTCAACGGTTACACTAGAATGTAATCCTAGCAAAACAATAAAGTTGCATTTGGCAGAAAAATATTTTATATTGCTTCAGGCTTTATATAATTTAAGTTTAAATCTTTGTTAATTGCATAGAAGTTTTAATTCTTGAGTCACATAGCCACATTTCAAGTGTTCAATAGCCACATGTAGTTAGTGGCTACTATACCCAAACACACAGATAGATCTCATCTTTGTAACAGAAGTATAGATCTGGCTTGTAATGGTACCAAACAAACACTAAATGGATGGATGTGTGAATGGATGGATGGATGGATGGATGGATGGATGGATGGATGGGTAGATAGGTGGGGGATGGGTGGATGGATAGATCGATGGAAAAATGGATGGGTAGGTGGATGGATGGATGGATGGATGGATGGATGTATAGATGGATGGATGGATTAATTTTACTTCCTCCCAAGTTTTCTATTCTATTTCCTACCCTGGAAAGAGAAGGAAAATGAACTTAAAGAAAAGGTGAACCCATAGAATAGAATCTTCCTTGGCTTCCCATTTACCTAGGTGCCCACTGGATAAAGTTCATGAGCAGCAAAGCTCTTTCTGATCCACACAGTTCAGCAACCCAGCACCCCATCTCTGTGATCAGATGTCACCCTTTCAGTGGGGCATTTCTGACCTTCCTGTTTAAAATTGCGGTCCCCTCTTCTTTCCACCCATTCCCCCCCTCTGGCCTCTCTTTGATGTTGTATTTTTCGCTATTGCATTTACTACCATATAATGTATTATAAAATTTACATATGTGTTGAGTTTGTCTCCACAGAGCAGGGATTGTCTTTATTATTCACACATGAATCCCTGGTAGCCAGTATATAGTAGATGTCTGATCATTATTTCTGGAATGAGTGAATTGATGGATGAATGGCTTGAGTTCTAATTTTTTCAACTGCAGCTCTTTGACCCCAGGAAGTGATTGAACTTTAACTGCCTCATCTGTAAGGCAGGTTGAGCAGTAACACTTGCCAAGCATCACTCGCAGTGACGTAATCCTGAAGGGCTCCTACTCAGCTTACAGGACTAAGACACTGTCTACATAGTACCTCTCAGCATAGTACCTCTATCACCCTGTGGTTAACCCTGACAACATGGGAACTGCCCTTATTACTGCTCAAATAAGGAAACTATTATTATATTTATTCTATTGGTTCTGTAACAACCATGTGAGCAATTATAATTTTCCAAGTACTTCTGTTCCAAACAAACAAAAAAACTAGGTCAAGAAAACAGGCTTGGGACCTGGATTCCCACATGCTTGTATTTACCTGTTCCTTTTTTACTTGCATTTTTTAAGCATAGGAGATAGGTCCCTCATTCCCAACCTGCCAGAACCCAAGGTGGCTCAGTATGAGGTCATGTCCCTATGTTTACTGTCACCAGGGACTAAGGCTCTAAAAGCAGGCACGAGAGGGAGAACATTCCAGGCAGGTCACCAGAGTGCCTGTGAGGGCAGAAGCTCTGGGTCCACCTGCTCTGTAGCAGTCACACAGGTCTAAGATGGCCTCAGGCCTGGCAGATGGCTCCAGTGGAGCCAGGCTGCCCAGGCGTCCAGCTGGCCAGGGATGTGTTAGCTGCCTTCCTGGCAGATGAGGTGCATGCCCCAGATTCCTCTCCAGGGCTGGCTTCTCCAGCCTCATCCCTTGAAACCCTTAATTTTCCAGACATATCTCCGATCTATCTTCCCTTCGCAATGCTGCGTACCCACCTGCTCATTCGTTATTTCAACAAATCTTGCTGAAGCACCCTTGATGGTTGGGAATAAAAGGTAACATAAGCCAGTCCTCCATCCTTAGAGTTTCTAAAACCTCCCTCAGCATTATGCTCCCGGGAGTGGTCTCCTTTCTTCCTTATAAAGACATTTTACTTGGAATTAGATATTTTTATTTTCCCCACTTTTCCCATGATTAAGATACTAACCTGACGTCTTGCAGCTTACAAATAAGGAAGGAGCCAGGACTCAAACTCAGGTATTTTAGCTACATTGCAGCTGTGTCCGAAGGACATCACATCTCATGATTAGTGATTATATAAAAATACCAAAAAGTCAGTTTGTTGAAAGATAAAGGCCATTGAAATGCTCGTCTAATAGCTCCAAAAAGAAACCACACATTATACATGGTCTGGTTATAGACAGGGAGAACTGGGAAACTTCTGGAATGTAGGTTAATTGACCTTACAGGACTGTTCCCCCCCTAAACTAGTGTCCTCATCAGGACTCCTGAAACATCTGAACTCAGTGCCCGCTGTCCAAATGCACAGCGTGTGGACAGATGCTGCAAGCGCGCACACAGGTTTGAATGACGCCTGAACCCTGTTCCCGGCCCTCCTCAGCACCATCTCTGGCATCTTGATCTGTAAACCCTTAAGTTCTCCTCCGGCAGACACATCCAGGTGCCTTTACAGGGAAAAGCACCTTCCCACAGCGCCACCCAGTGGCTGGCTCTGCCCTCCAAAAACTTCTCCAGCAAACAAGAAATGGACTTCACTTCTGTGTGAGCTGAAGCACAAAATATCTAAGGATGCGGACTGGGGAAAAGAAGTTGACAAAAAGCAGGGAGGTGGGAATTCAGGGCGGACCCCGCAGCACAGAGTCCTCAGGGCAGGGCAGGGAAGGCAGTGGAAGCTCTTAAAAAAAGCAGCTAGACAGAAATTCATTGGAATTTGGAAGTGGCCAAGCCTTCCGTTGCATAGGTGGGGAAACTGAGATCCAGAGACGTCCATGCCATTACGGTCTGATAGAAGGGTGATGATGGACCCTAGGGATCTCATTTGATCCATATGTGTTTAACACAGAGGTATGGCTGCCCCTCAGCTTTACCAATGAAGGCAAATCAGAGGCCAACCCACTACCGCCCACCTACTATTTCTTTTTAAGAGAGAGAGAGAGAGAGGGAAAGATAGAATCAATTTTATTTAGTTTTTCATCTGACTTTTGTTTCTCTGACACTTAGTTGTGTATGTGATGCTGGGGTTTGAACCCGGGTCCTCACGCATGCCAGGCAAGTGCTCCAACCGCTGAGCCACTGCTCCAGCCTCCCACCCACTATTTTTGTGCCTTATACAAACTAAGAATGGTGTTCCTGTTTATAAGTGACTGGGAAAAAAAATCAAATAAGACGAATATTTCTTGATCCTGGGAAATCATATGAAATGCAGACTTGAGTGGAATAAAGAAAGATTTATTGAAACACAGCCCTGCCCGTTTATTTATGTGCCTCTATGCCTGCTCCCAAGATATAAGGCAGAAGTATATATTATGTCAACAGAGATTGTATTATGGCTTCCAAAGCCGGAAGTATTTATTTACTATCTGGCCCTTTACAGAAAAGTTTACAAACTCCTAGGATAAAGGATCAAAGAATTTGAGGAACCAGGGATGGAAAAAGAAGAGATTCAGAGCAAGGAGGCCATGGCTACACTATGATCTGTAAGACCAGGATAACAATAAAACTCCCCACCAGTTTTACGGGGTGAATTGGTTGGAAGGTCACGTAGATGCAAAAACTCTTCATTAACTTGTTGTGCGCATTGCTATTTATTAGATTAGTGATCTCCCAACACTCCCTGCCGTATCACATGACTACTCTTTGCAAAAAGAGCAGCCTCTTCAATGTCCTTTTAGACGACAGCTGATTGTACTCTCAGGGCCTTCATTAGGTTGGAAGGGCTTTTAGGGGATTGAAGGTGTCCTTGGGGTATTTCCACTCAGCAGTCCCCTCAGCGCTCACTCCTGAGCTCCCTGGGTGTCCACGTGGCTCTCTCTTCAGAGAAGCATCAGCACCTCCTATCAGGCAGAGGGCAGGTGGACTCTGGTCCCAGGATGAGATCGCTGCACTAGCAAAGAGCGGGCCATGAACAGTTCCCCAGGTAGTCCACGCACAGAGGCGAGGACCTGCTGCTGAGCCAGGGACCGTGAGCATCCTGGTCAGAACATACCCTGCCACAGCCAGACACAGCAGTGGCAGAGTCTGGGCCCCCTCTATCTTTACCTAAATATTCCTGGAGCTCTCAGAGAAATATTTGGGTCATAGACCTACCTCCCCACTCAGACCTCCACATAGCAGTGTAGCCCCTTAGCATCCAGCTACATCTGCATCTAGTAGCTCAGGCAAACTTGGAGGGAAGAAACACAAGGAAAGTCCAGTGTGAGAGACTCTGTAATAGTGGGAATGAGAGCTCTAGAGTCAGATCTGAGTGAAATCCCAGGTCTCCCCATCTTTACCTATGTGACCTTGGGCAAATAGCTTGATTTCTCTGGGCCTCTCTTCTGTATGTACAAAATGGGAACAATATCTAATAAACATAGTTGGGGGAGGATATTATTAAAGTATGCTTGCTGTCTGGCAAATAGTAAGAGCTCAGTTGAAGTGGGTATTGTGATGATTTTTTTTTGGTAGAGGAAGAAATTTCTCTTTAGGAATATTGGTAGCCCTTTCCACTTTAGATCAAGACTAAAAAGAACCGCTTGTAAATGTGAATGAATAAATAGATGAATGAACAAAAGAACCAACAAGCAAAAGAGCAGCTTGCATCCTCTGTCTTCCTGACAACACCCAGGAGAGGTACACTATTGCAATATTGTGTCTAATTCACAGACGAGTAGTGTGGGGCCTAAGAGCCTACATCTTCCAACAGAAATTCCACATTCAAGCCAAAGGCTTAAATTTTGGTTTCTTTTTGGGCCTCTGCTCATCAATTAAACAGGTATAATCACCAAACCTATCTTACTGGGTTGTCAGGAGAGCAGGAGGTGTGAGGATGTCATTTTTGTGGCTATTAGATGAAAAGCCACACTCACTTCCCATCTGGGAATATATTTTAATAAGACACGGATAGATTCCCTGTTTGATTCAGCCAAAAGGATGAAATTTCAGGCAAAGCCAGAGGAGCTGGAGAAGCGTTGCTCAAGGGGAGCTGCCTGGCCTTTCTGCAAATGTGTGGCATGTGGCAGTGTCAACCGGGGCCACCTTGTCTCCTAAGGTTGCATTTGCAAAGACAGACTCCACAAAATCCACCTTTGTTACTTCAGCAGAAGCATCTGGAAGAGTCCCCACTTGCCAGCACCTTGTCAAAGCTACAGGAGTCTGAGGTTACAGTGTACTGACTATGTTTTGGTCACTCCACCGGTTCTGTTCCTGGTAGAAATCCATTAGAGGAAGGCTTTTCAAGCCACACACACACACACACACACACACACACACACACAATTAGGATTACTTAACATTAGAAAAACCATCCAATATAAAATTATCTAAACTGTCTGAACTGAATCTTCTCGTCAATGCACACACATCCTATTGTCCCTCAGTATTCTCGCAGGATTGGTTCCAGGCCTCCCCACAGATACCAGAGTCCCTCATCATTATTTTAAAAGGCATAATTGGGACTGGAGCAGTGGCTCAGCGGTTTTGGCACTTGCCTGGCATGTGCGAGGATGCACCACATACACAACGAAGTGTTGGAGGAACAAAAGCCACCTGGAAAACTAAATAAAATTGATTCTCTCTTGCTCACTCTCTTACTGTCCCTCTCTCTTTTAAAACTAAATAAATATAAATAAAAATGCATAATTGCATTTAATTTATGCACATCCTCCCATGTACTTTTAAGTCTTCTCAAGATTACTTACTAAAACTTAATATAATGTAAATGCTATGAAAAAATTGCATATCATTTGAATAAACACAATGCTCAGTACAGAGAAATTTTAAAAAATATTTTTGAAAATATTTTCAATTCGTGGTTGGTTGAATCTATAGATGTGCAACTCAAGGTGTGTGTTCTTTGGGCTAAAGGTCGTTTATCAGGGCTGGAGAGGTGGCTCAGTGATAGAGCACTTGCCTGGCATGCGCGAGGACTGGGGTTCAATCCCCAGCACCAATACACAATTAAGTGGAGGAAAAACAAAAATCAGATGAAAAAAATAAAATTGGCTTTCTCTTTCTCTCTCTCTCTCTCTTTCTCTTAAAAAGAAAAAAGTCCTTATCAGTGCCTTAATGAACAGGAAATTCTCTAGAATCCCTGTAGGAATGGATGCTCTTTTGCCTTGTTCTTAGGTTGAATCCAGTAGTAAAGAAGAGTTCTTTAAGAGAGAGAGAGAATCAATTTTATTTAGTTTTTCATGTGGCTGTCATTGCTCCAACACTTGGTTGTGTACTTAGTGCTAGTAGTGCTGGGGCTCAAACTAGCATCCTCCCACATGCCAGGCAAGCACCTTAACTGCAGAGTCACTGCTCCAGCCCCAAGAATAGTTCTTATCAGAGTGTGATCCAGAGTCTCCAGCCAGAAACCTTCAATGGTCACTTAGGAAAGTAGGTGAGGGGATGGCACAGCACGCCCCTGCCCTCTAGCCATCTGCCATCAGGTCTTCAGTAGTGAGGAATTTCCTTTCTGTAATTGGCTTCCTGGGGCATTGCTGTTTACACTCTTGCTCTGATTGACAATATGCAAATAAGCAAACCCCACTATACTGATCCTAGATCAATGGGTTGATTAGTGCCCTTGCTGGCTCTGCTACCCCAAGCATATCTGTCTCTCTGTCTCTGTCTCCCTCCTGCTCTCATTTATGGATGTGTGAATTAGGCTACCTTAAAATGCTGGGGCTGGTAAGAAAGGAGGCAGGCACCCCCATCTGGGCTGATATTGGTGTCAGAACTGGGACTTTAAGTAAAAGTCACATGCTCACACACTCTACACACCAGAAAGTTGATACTCAATAGCTATTCTCTTCCCTCCTTTGATTTGCTCCCTTGACTCCTGCCTGTGGGAACTTCCATACCAATGTGGCTCTTTCCATCTTTCGTTGGCATTAGTTCCTTATCTACTTGTTCTCCCTGCTAGATTGTGAGTTCTTTTAAGAGAGTCTGGGTCTCTTTTTCATTGTGCATCACTAGTGCTATTAATGTTTTGGACAAATTTGAGCTAAAGCCCAAAAGCATAACTCTAATTTTTTTAATACATTGGAAACACTTAAGTCCAAAATAATTGGTGCACATTTTGAAGGAGTCACCATAAAAGGGGGTGCGCTTGATGGAGCCTTTGGTAACTTCTTTCGAACAGTCTTTGGGAAAGTGCACCTTACTCCCAGGACACCAGAATGCTTTCAGCAACCAAGCAGAGCTCAACCAAGGAAAAGTGCCTTAAACAATGGTACATGTCATTATCTCGCAGAACTAGGAGGCTGGAGGTAAATTGTTTCAGAGTTGGCTCAGCAGCTCAACAAAGAGGTCAAGGGCACTGGGCTCTTTCTATTCTTCTTCTCTACTATTCTTAGCTTTTCTTAATCCCCTGGGTCACTACCTCATCTTACAGATAGCTGCCACAGTTTCAGATGTCAGATGTCACATTCCCATGCTAATGGTTTCAAAGGAAGGAAGAAGGGGTAGGGCTGAGGGTCAGCCAGGGCAAAGGGGATCTCCCTTCCTGTGTCATTCTCTCCTTTTATGACAATAGAAATATTTCCCAGCACACCCCACCAAGCTACCCTGGCGCAGAGCTACCCGAGCTGTAAAGCAGGCTTGGTACTGCTGTATTCAGGTTCCACAGTGGGAGGCAGGGAGGAAAAAGTTGGGGTTGGTTGCTGAGAAGGCAACCAAGAAAGGTTCTCAGAGATTTGGTTTCTGTTGGAAGTTAAAATACGGGAATCAGGCAGTGAAGCCCAAGGAGGGACTGTAAACAATGCTAGCACATGGGGCACTGATTAAATGCCACACTGGAGTCGGATCGTCTTGATGGATTTTTCTCAACATCAGTGAGGTAACCACTATTATTAGCTCCATTTTACCTTTGAGAAAACTGAGGTCCCCAGAGGTTAAATTGCCCACCCCAGGGCATATGAATCATAAATGATGAAATCTAGACTCCAAAGTGAAGTTTCTTAACCTCAGCCTTAGATTAAAACAAATTTACAAGAGGTTGCCTGGCGTGTGTGAGGACCACGTATACAACTAAGTGTTGGAAAAACAAAACAGATGAAATCTAAATAAAGTAGATTCTCTCTCTCCCCCCACACTCTTACCCTCTCCTCCCTCTCCCTCTCCCTGCTCCCTCTTCCCTTCCTTCCCTGTCTCCCTCCCTTTCTCTCTCATTCCTCCCCATCCTGTTAACTGTAAGGTGAAACTGCTGATAAACCATACTGCTCCACTGGAAGGAGGTAAAATCCTGGGGATGGTAAACATCAAGACACCAGTCCACCATCAGATTTTATCCAGGCTACCGGTACAGTGTGTGGCTTTATTCTCTTTAGCCTATACTTCATATAACTGGATCATTACATGAAAACTAAACTTTTTATTTAAGGTCCCTGTTAAACCAATGGACCTCTGTTCTAAGACATCACACTGATAAATTTTGGGGTTACTACCCAAAGCTCTTGACCTCCCATTTCACTCATGTGCATGTGTTTTCCTATGAGTTTGGACTCCATGACCTTGACCTGATGGCCACAAGGCAAGGATAATCAACTCAAACTAGTTCAATATTGCAACCAGTCCTTAGGTCACCTGACAGATGACTGCAGATGTGAGTCCAGACTAGAAAAGCAGCCAATCAACAAACAGTCTCATGAGCTAAAGGATGACTGCTTCTTTAAGCCACTAAGGCTTAGAGTCCTTTGTTAGGTAGCAAAAGATAACTAAGACAATCAGCACCCCTGGTTTGCATAAGGAAGGTGGTGAGACACCCAGGATGAAGCAGTGAGGCAGCAACCCAGCCACATGCTGCCCATATCAGGGAAGCCAGAGACCCCAGGCTTGTCTCCCGCCCTCAATCCAAAGACTAGTCACTTGGTTAGCAAGATGAAAAAGGACCCCAGAGGGCTTCAAACACCATAAAAATACGCCAAACAAGCAAACAGGTCTCTCATTCCTGTCCCCAGGGATTTTAACATTCTTGTCCCCAGGGATTTTAACGCACCAGCCCTCAAACCTGAGATAAATCATGTTCTACCAGGAAGTAACTATTGTGTATCCCAGAGTTAGAACATTTCGAAGGAATGTTCAGTGAGGAAAGCAAAGTACCAGGAAACCCTCTTAAGTAATTCAAAAGGAATGAAGCCAGTCCTTTGGAAGTGACATGGATCTTAGAGAAGACCCTTTTCTGTGTTTTGTTCAGTGGTTTAAAAAAATCTGCATTTCAGGCTGGAGAGGTGGCTCAGCAATAGAGTGTTTGTCTGGCATGCACGAGGACCTGGGTTCAAACCCCAGCACCACATACACAACTAAATGTTGGCAAAACAAAAAAGCAGAGACTAAATAAAACTGAGTCTCTCCCTCCTTCTCTCTCTCTCTCCTCTCTCCCTCTCCATTTTAAAAAAAAGTGGTGAGAACTTGCTCTTCTGAAGATCTAGCTCCTCTGCCTTGGTGGCTCACCTAATGGGATGTCTCAATACACTGAATGTGGCTTCTGACGCCTCCAAGAAAGAGGAGCTGGCCCTTTTTATTAGCTTCGCATTGCTCTGCTGTTTTATATATACCCAAGTCAATAACCTCGAGGTGCAATTTTTTTTTCTCCTGCAAGTAGCAAAATAGAGTCCAGGCTTTTCTTAGGCAGAAGCCATTGTCATTTATGCATTGAAAAATTTCTGGTAAGCTGACCCAGTGGTAGGCCCGGGAAATCAAACGATGAAAAGACACAGGATCTGCATTCTGGAAGGACCAGGAAAGGAGATGAACAAGGGGAACAGAAACTCCACATGACTACCAGGGGTTTCTGTGTCTTGGCCTGGTGGATTTTGTTTGTCTTGTTTCAAGCTTCCAAATGCTGAAAGCCTGCATTGTGCTAAGAAGAACAGAGTGTTAATAAACAGGATCTGCTTTCAGACAGTTAGGAATGGCTCTTAATGACATCGTTACTGTAACTTCCTTGGCTTGGTTTGGTTTGGTTTTTTGATTGTTTTTGCTTTTTGGTGGTAACATTTGTTAGGTGGATTCCAGGCAGTTGGAGATGTGGCTTCAGCCAAGACACAGGGCCAGGGCAGCTGGGTAAGGGGCAGGGCGTCGGGAAAAGAACAGCCAATCAAGACGCTGGCAGACAAGCTCCAATGGATTGATGGATCCATCAGCCAATCTGAAAAGCCATCCCCATCAACTTCTCTTATTTCCATAAACCTATAAAACCAGCTGCCCAGCCGAGGTCCAGCACCATTTCCCCTGCCCGCCCTCATTATGGCAGCACAGGTGAATTTGGCCCGGGAGCAGCAATTCCCAATAAACATCTGCACCTGAATTTACACCCGTGACTTCTGATTCTCTTATTTTTTACAACATTCATTACTTTACCATTTTAACCATTTTTTAAGGCTACACTTCAGGGCAGTGAGTTCATTCATATTGTTGAGAAAACATCATTACTGTCCACCTCCAGGACATCTTCATCTTCCCCAAATCAGACTATATCCATTAAACTAGGATGCCCAGAAGCCCCGCCCCTTGGCCCCTGGTAACCACCATCTACTCCTTGTCTCAAGGGATTCAACTGCTCTAGGTATCTCATGAGTGGCTTCACACAATATTTGTGCTTTTGTGTCTGGCTTATGCCACCGAGCAGCCTGTCTTTGAATTTAACCATTTGTCAGAATTTCCATACTTTTCTTTTTCTTTCTTTCTTTCTTTTTTTTTTTTTTTTGTACCGGGGATTGAACCCAGGGTGCTTACCCACTGTAACCACTGAGCAATATCCCCAGCACCCATTTTATTTTTTTATTTTGAGACAGGGTCTTTTTAAATTGCTGAAGGCCTAGCTAAATTTAACTGGTGAGGCTGGCTTTGAACTTGCAATCCTCCTGCCTCAGCCTCCCAAACCGCTGAGATTACAGGTGTGCGGTGCCACACCCAGCGATTCCCTTCCTTATTTAAGGATAGATCATGTTCCATTTACGTATGTACCACATTTTTTTTTTATCCATTCATCCAGTGGTGGTCACTTGGGTTGCTTCTACGTTTTGATTACTGTGAGCAATGCTGCACTGGACGTGGGTGAGCAACCATCGCTCAGGTTCCTACTCTCATTTCTTTGGGGATACAATATGCCCAAAAGTTAAACTGCTGGGTCATATGGTAACTCCACATCTAAGTTTTGTGAGGAAGCAGCAGAGCATTTTCCACAGTGGCCACACCATTTTACATTCCCACCCGGAGAGCACCAGGATTCCAATTTCTCCATATCATCATCAACACTTATTGTCTGTTATTGTGGAGGGATTTTTTAAATTTTTTTATTGGTTTTTTTGTTGTTTTGTTTTGTTTTCCTTTGTTTGTTCATTTGCGGGGGGGGTTGTTTCTGTCATTTGTTTTAGTAATATCCATCTGGTTGGATATGAAGTTGATGCTGGGTTTTTGAGATGAGGCCAGATTCTCTGCTCCCACGGACAAATGGAGTCTGGGCCACTACAGATTCCAGCAGCTCAGGTAGCCCGCTTCTAGTGTTTGCAGCGATTCCCAGTTAAAACCAGGAATTTGGGCTGGCTACAGGTGTCTGCAGCCAAAATAGTGTTAGCAGCTCCCCAGCTAACAGCTGGGTGTTGCAGCTCTTGGTGTGGTGGAAATTCACCCCGGGAATTCAGCGCCAATCTTCTGGGTTCTTGTCTCACAAATTTGAAGAATAAAATCCACAGGCAATCACGGAAGGAGGAGTAGGATTTATTTAAGGAAAGAGAGCAAAGACTCCGCAAAGCGGAGGGGCACCTGGAAGCAGGACACCGTCTAGTGGAGGTCAGGTCAGGGGTTTTATTGATTTGGGGTGTGAGCATAATTAACATTCATGCAAAGCAGGCATTGAGAAATGCATCTACATCATTGGTTGAAACCTATGCAAAACAGACATTGAAACTAAGCACCAAAGTTGTTAGTTAAAATCTATGCGAAAGAGGTAGCAATTCTTTCCAAGTTCCATCTATGTCCACTCCCACTTCTTAGTTTTCCGGCCTCAGGGACAAAGGAGTTGCTCCCACTGGTGAGCCTCATGGTCATTTGCATAGGAAGCCCCTGAGCAAGCCCTGTCCATCACTCTCTACCTGCTAGCTCTTAAACAGGGCCCTTTGTCCTGACCACCTAGCCATTTTAACTATCTCTCCTAAAACTTTCTCAAAGTAATAGTTCATTATGGTTTTGATTTTCATTTCTCCAAAGATTAATAATTTGGGGCAGATTCAAATGTTCTTATTGGCCTCTTCTCTCTCTCTCTCTCTCTTTGGAAATGTCTGATCAAGTCCCTGAGGTTCTATTTTTCATGACCATATACTGTTTTCGCATTTTGTGTCAGGCGCTCCAGCAACTTCACAGATGAACTATCGATTTAAACTTGCTGGAAGCAAATGAAGGGTTATTGCTCCCATTTTGCAGGTATGGAAACAGAGGCTGCTTTTGTAACCTGCTTCAGGGCACAAGCAGGAAGGGCAGAGAAGGATCTGAGGCAAGCCACACTGTAGTTCAGGCAGTGGGACCAGTGGAAAGGGAGCCAGGAGGGACCACAGAGCGCACAGGTGGCCCCAGGCAGCTGGTTTTGTGCCTGAAACACTAAGTTCCCTAAGGTGCAGTTTGCTGCAATTTCCTCCTCCCCTTTCTTCCTTCCCTCCCCTTCCTCTCCTTTCTGGCTCTGAGCTAAGTAAACATCTTCTTCCTGCCTGCCAAGATCTGGCAAATTCTTAGCACCTATGTGAGAATCACCCTCTCCCAGGGAGGATTTTCACTTTCAAAGGCTGAAGTGGAAGAAAAAGTCCCCAGAAAGACTCTCTAGAGGGTCATCCCCAGGAGATGAAGGGGTGGCATTTACCCTGGGGTGAGCCCTGGGAAGAGAGAGAGAGGCAGACCCCAGATCCACCTCCATGGCCCAGGAGCCAGCAGGTGGATCTTTCCCCCTGGAAATAGGACCCAATGTTGTCTAATTCTTAGCAAAAGGAATGCTGGCAGAGCTACCTACCATGTGCCAGGAACTGTTCACAGCATGTCACAACCAACTGGTCCCACTGCAGGATGAAGAGACTGAGCCTCAGAGAGTAAAGCACTGACCCAAACTCGCACAGCCCTGAAGCGGGCCAGCCAGCACTCCAGAACTCAGCTGGTCTGGTTCCAGAGCCTGCACTCAGCTGCCCCTGAGCTTCTCATGGAAGGATCTACAGACAGATGCACATGATGGATAGACAGAAAGAGAGAGGCAGACAGACAGGAGGATGGGGGTGGGGGGGAGCTCAGCTCCCTGCAGAGTAGCTCCTCCATTGTCCCTTTGGCCCCCCACTTCACTCCCCCCCTCCGCCCATTCATTTGCCCTTCATTTGCCCTTCATTTGCCAGTCCCTGCCCCTGCCAGTCCCTGTGGACAGCACAGCCAATGGGAGGCCCCCCCAGGAGCAGAGGGTGAGAGGTGCCCTTCCCTGACAGTTTCTGTGTCTTTCCACGGTCACAGAGCCTGCCATGTGGCCCCCTCTGTGACCACAGCCTGTCCAAATCGAAGCTCTCCACTCTCTTCACATCCCTAGGGGAGGGAGGGAAGCTGTTGGGCTGTCCCTGGCCCTAGAGTGCCACCATCACAAGTCCATTGGCCTTTGTCCCTGGCTGCTGCTTCTCCACCTTCTCTGCTGTGGAATCTGTCCTGCCTGGGCTCTCAAGAGGACCAGACATCACCCAGGAAGAGGGCAGATTTTGTCAGACACCCGCCCCCAGTTCCCTCTCATACACAATACTGGGAGGACACAAGCCAAAATGCTTACAGTGGTTTTCTGGGGGCAACAAGATTGTAGGAAATGGTTCTGGTTTCATTTCTTTGTGAATTTCCATATTATGCATGCGTTTGAATTTTCCTTTTTTTTTTTTTTTTGTGGTACCAGGTATTGAACCCAGGAGTACTTAACCACTGAGCCACATCCCCAGCCCTTTTCTTTATATTTTATTTTGAGACAGGATCTCACTTAGTTGCTCAGGACCTCCTTAAGTTGCTGAGGTTGGCTTTGAAGAACTTGCCATCCTCCTGCCTCAGCCTCCCAAATAGCTGGGATTACAGGCATGCACCACCACACCCAGCTTAAATTTTTCTTTATGTTTTTTCTTTTTTCAAGAAATGCCGACTCCTTGCTAAGGAGGCAGATCCGATGGCAGGGCAGGTTTACTTAGGGGCCAGGAGGCTCTTCCCTTCTCCCTGAAATCATCCCAGGGTGGGCAGAAGGGGAGGCCTCCTCTGTCTCTGTAAATACCCAATACCCCCACACACACCCTCCTTGGCCCCACCTGTGCTCTCTGCCAGGGCCACCTCCAGGCCTCGAGCATAGGAAGGGCCCTTAAGAGACATTTCATGCCCCAGAAATGGCCAGAGGGAGCTGACCCTCTGCCTGAGCCCTGCGTCCCCTAGCAGGTCTCCTGCTCTCAGGTGTGTGCTGGTGCCCCACATCTGGGGAAGGACTCAGAGGCAGGTCTGAGGAGCCCCTGGACTCTCTGGGCTGCCTAGACCAAGTTAGAAGTCAGGCCTAGATCATCAGGTAGTGGGGATAAACGCCCCTCACTCAAGCCAGGGCCAGGCCCACAGCCAAGCTCCTAAGGGTCAAGCTCCTTCCCCAAGTCAGGTCTTCATTCCTACACTTTCTCTGCACCAACCTCCACCCAAAGGTGCTCAGCCTGACTCTCTCAGGACCTGCTCAGAGATCCTGAGTCACACAAGCAGGGGTTGGTGGGGGTGTTGCTGCTCCCAGAGGCGTTTGCATTTTCAACAGATGAATCCTAGAAAAGCAACCTCAAAGAAGGGTTTTCATGAAGGAATTTCAAGGGAAGAGACAGAGACAGGGGCTGGATCAGTGACTCCAGGGTTAGAGCATTTACCTGGCATGCATGAGGACCCGGGTTCAAACACTAATACCACATACACAACTAAGTGTTGGAAAACAAAAGGCCAGATGAAAAAATAAATAAAATTAATTCTCTCTTTCTAAAAAAAAAAAAAAAAAAGAAAAGAAAGGCATCAGACCATAATCAATCAACTTCCTATTGTATTTCACAACAGGTTCAGCCAGGTCAGTGCCCATGACCACTTCCACCACTTCTGAGAATGAGCCAGATTCTGAGATGTGAAATTGGGTCCCATTTCTGATGAGACCCTTAGGTAGCTGCAGTCACAGCCTGCTGTGGGTTAGTTAACAGCCCTAGGCCTACAAGTTAGAAGTCCCTCTTCTTTGCAAATTCTCTGTGTGATGTTAGACAAGATCCTAAACCTCTCTGGGCCGTGTATCATGATTAGCAACATGAAAGCAAGTTGGATCAGGTAGCTAAATGACTAAAAATCTCCTGGAACTCCAATATGCTATGATCCCATCTACCTTCCTCCCTCTGCCCTCTGACACCTGCCCCAAAGAAAATGTACCAAGTCAAAGACAAGAGCTTAGCTCAATTCAGCCCAGAAACGAACTGCGGTAAGCCAGCAGCTCACATGTGGCCAACCATGGACTCAAAGACCATCTCTCCCCAGGTCGACTCTGTTCTGAACCAATCGCCTGCCCCTGCTCAGCCACATCCAGGATTAACCCAGGCTCCTCCTGGCTCTCCGGTTTCAAAACAAAACAAAGCTTTGAGAGACAACTGCATTCAGTGGAAAATCCCCGTAATGGGGCCCTTGGGAGCATTTGGGGGACACCATCTGCCAATCATCAGTTCACACAACCTGTGACCAAAGCAGCCTTTTAATGTCAAAACCAATCAGGATGACGCCACCTTGTGTATTTAGACAGGGCCACCGACCTCTCCAAGGCCCCCAACTGGGCAACATTGTGAAGCAGGTGGAGCAACGCACTTTCAAATAACGGGGTCCCCTAGAGATGAGGAGACCGAAGCCTGGAGAAACAGCAGAGGTGGGAAGAGGTGGGAAGAGGTGCTGCAGGGCTGGAACTAAGTCCCAAATCAAAGTGCAGTGAGTCTCCCCACCCCCCCCCGCTGCCCCCGCCCTTGGTGTATCCCAAAGACCATCTGCAGTGTCACCACCTGGGTTTTAGCTGTCTTGGAAGAAACCTCCAAACAAGAATTTTTTAGTGGTGCACAGATGGATCTGGGGACATCCTTGTCCACTCTGCTGTGTTCACTCTGTTGGTTTTACAGCATATAAAAAGCTGGACCAGAAAGGTCATCAGTCCGCAGCCCCCAGCAAGATCCTAGGGCTCCTGCTGGACTGCAGGGTCAGACCGGAAATAGCAACCACTTCACCAGAGGAGCAGTTTCTTCATTCCCCACACCACAGTCCAGGTGTGGGCTGTAGAGGGCTGATGTCAGGGACACAGGACTGGTCTCAGTTCTGGGTTCTTTAAGGTATGTGGAAGTGTGGACTCCATGACAGAGATGCGGGCAGGAAGCTTGTTAGAGACCGCTCTCAGGAGGAACACCTGCGGAACAGGGTACAGAGCTGGACTGAACAGACGCAGGAGCCAACCCCGAGGAGCCCTGTAGGATCATCCCTGAGGGAGCAGACTTCAAACTCACAGACTCTAGCCCTTGGATAGTGGGTGTGACCTTGGACCTGAAGATTCTCTTCAACCTTGAGAATGCTCAGCCAGGGAAGATGCTGGACCTGCCACAGTAAGACGTTCAGCCCTGAGAGGTGACCCAGGGGCACTGCAGCTCCTACAATGGGGCCAGTATGGGTTCAATTGCACTCCAACATGTACATGTGGAAATCATGGCCCCACATACCTCAGAATGTGACCTTATTTGGAAATAGGATCATTGCTGATGTAATTGCGTGAAGACCAGGTCAGACAACAACAGAACAGCCCTTGGTGGAACCTGCCTGTCCCTGTAGGCAGGGAAGATATGGACAGTGGTCCATACAGAGGGAAGACCACATGAAGACACGGGAAGATGAGCACCTGAGAGCCTTCACAGTGTGCAATCCTGCCAATACCTTGCCAGGAGTCCCCAAGGAAGGAACATATGTAGACTGCGGTGAGATCTGGACAGGCTTCCTGGAGGAGGTGACCCTGGAGCTGGACCCTGGAGGACAGAGACAACATTCCCAAAGTGAGACTGGAAGGGGAGGGAATTTCAGGAGAGGGAAAAAAGCATTCTCAGTGTGTGCAAGGGAGTAGATATCCATCCCTCATTCCATCCTCAGAACACATCTGCTAAAGCGGCCATTATTATCTCCATTTCAGAAGAGGAATCTGAGAGGTTGAAGGAAGAGATTAAATAACTCTGACAAGTTCCTTGTCAATGTTCTGGTCAGCTAGTAGAGTTGGAGTCATAAACTAGGTCTTCTGATTCCATGTAAAGGCTCTGTTTCCAACCCAGAGGAAATCCAGGCCTCCCCAGCCCTTGAGATCGACATACGATTGCTTCAAGTGGGTGTCCAGCCAGAGGATGCTAATGCCATCCATATGTGCACATTCCCAGGGACTTATTCATTCATGGTCTCCGTCTCCGCCGCAGGGGTCCTGGAACTGCATGAGCTGTCTTGGCCCACCCCATTGTCAGCTTGGACATAACATCCTTCACCTGTTTCCTGGATAAGCCTCGCTAGGAGCGATGGGGACAGAGTCCCGGGTGCTGTGCCACCGTCTCTTCACTCTCCAGCCCAAGCGGAGCTCTGCAAAGGGTCTGGGATGGGGCCGCACCAGAAACCATGAGCAGAGCAGGCTTCTGGTGTCACCCTCTAGGACCTCCCCACCACAGGAGGGTCTGAGGAAGGCACGATCCTGCTTGGTCAGTCATTTTATGTTGGGGAGGAGGAGCCAAAAAGACAACCTGGAACTTCAGCGCCAGCTGGAGGGGTTTGGGGGAATCCAGCTGCAGGCGTCTTGTGTGGGGTTTGAGTAGAGGAGAATAGGAAAGTCAGTGGAAGAAGGGCCAAGACAGGCTTGAGAAGGCTTTAAACTAGGACCCCCCAGTGACCCTTCCGTACCTCAGAACGCATGTGTCTGGACGAGGGCTTAGGAAGGGAGCATAGCACCCCTGCTCTCCTGAATCTTCAATCAATAGCGTGATGGATCGCTCACTCCTTCGCCTTCGGATGAGCAGCCACTCTCTCCGGGGTAGCACTGCCTGCTCTAGAGTCAGATGGACCAGGCTGCAAATCTTGGCTCTGTCTCTTATTACCTACGTGTCTTGACCAAATGATTTCATCTTTCTCTGCCTCATTTTCCTCACATGTTAAGAGAGAGAGAGAGAGAGAGAGAAGAGGGTTATTGTTCTTCTCTCCAAGGGTGGCCTGAGGATGCAGTGCAATCAGATAGCAGAAATGACTCACTGTAGCTTGTACTTAAGGGCCTAGGAAGGACCTGCTGACTGCTGGCCCCACACCATCACCGTGGCCCCATCCCCATGAACCCTGACCCAAGCGGGATCTATTCAGATTCTGTCTTTCTACAATTTGTAATGGTCACTCCGAAATTCCGGCTCTTCACTTTTGGCACTTGAACCAAGATGGCAGGTAAAGGAGTTGGCCATTAGGTATCCCACGTCCACAGAAGCAGGTGAAGTTAGTGGGAAGGAAGAAAACAGGAAAAATGAGAAGCAGAGGGGAGAGCCCGTAGAGTCTGTGAGAACATAAAGAAGAAAGGGGAGAACAGAGGAATGGGGGGAAGCAAGGGAAGAGGAGAAAGAGAGAGGAGGGGCACACACTTGGTTTTCATGAGACCCCAGGATCCTCCCACAGAATGCCCCTGCTTGCTGAGTCTGATCTGAGACATGTGTTCCAGGGGGTCTCTCCCCAGCTCACTGATTCCTCTCATGTTCCTTCTGGGGGCATCCTAGTTGCCCTTCCTACAGATTGGAGAAGCCAGGTGTCTGTCTTATTAAGGATGCCTGGCTAGTCCAATCAGAGTCAGGATTCCAGCCCTGGTGAGCCTGCCTCCCTGTGGGATGAGAGTGGTCCAGGAGTCCCATGACCTTAGTTGGAAGGGCCAGGTGGCTGTACCCAGTCACTCCATCACTGAGTCCTCTGCTAAGAAGCCCCGCCCCCCCGCCCACTTTACAAAGCTGTCTAAAGAAGTCCTAGATGTGAACAAACTTTTTGAACTGCAAAGAACTATACAAATGCTGGCCATGACAGCTTCACATAGCTTGTCCCTCTTACCAGATTCTGAAGTTGAAAATTGCATAGATAGGAACCATGTCTACGCAAACAGCCCCAAAGCACCTGGAGGTGTACTGGTCCGTGGAAAATGTTAAGTAATTCCAAGTTGAGAAATAGCATATTTACTTTTCTGAAACAGAGAATACAGACTTCATACGGAAAGTAAATATGCTGGAAAATTAGTCGATTTCTTAACTCATATCCCCAGTTATTCTCTGGAAACACAATTGGATGGCATTTGGGATGATTAACAAAGAAGAAATAATTTATGAGGAACTGTGTTGTTTCTTAAAGTAGCTATTAAAAATGCAACTGAATAGCATGTGTTTTTCCATCCTCCAAAAACCAAGAAATATAGAGCTGTTTTACTCAAACTTTTCCAAAACAAATCACCTTTTGTGATGGAAAATGTTGCCCTAAGGAGATAAAATTTTCAGAAAAATTATGAGTGAGTGAAAGAAAACAGAGTGTCAAGTAGAAGTCCTTGCTAACAAGAACAAGAACCTTGGCCCGCAATCCTGAGCGAGCTGCTGTCCCTGTCTCGTGAGCATCGACGACATGAGCATCGACGACGGTGGCATCGACGATGGTGGCAGTTCATAGGCAGCTGTGCCTGATGTTGGCAGAGTAACCTGAGATGACGCTTTACCTACGTCTCAGTTTCCTCATCCATGAAATGGGAGTGAAATTCTATCCTTGCAGGCTTCTGGAAAGACTGAATGAGGATATGTCCTGGAAGTTGCTGGGATACTGTAAGTTTTTAAACAAAGTCGTCCCTCAGCCTCTGAGGGGGATTGCTTCCGGGACACCATCTCCCACAGACACCAAAATCTGCGATGCTCCAGTCCCTTACATAAGATGGGGTAGTATTTGCATATGACCTACACACATCCTGCTGTGTGCTTTAATTCGTCTCTAAATTACTTGCAGTACCTAATGCGATGTACGTGCTGTGTAAATTGATGTTCTACCACATTATTTAAGGAATACTGACAAGAGGAAGAAGGCTGCCCATATGCAGTGCAGACGGGATTTCTTTTGAAGCATTTCCAATCGGATGTTGGTTGAACATGAGACTTCAGAGGAAGTGGACATGGAGAGCGGGTCGTACTGTCATATGTCTGGTTATGCTCCACATGTGGAATCCCACTGGATACCGCCCAGGTCTAGGAATCACTCTCTTCCTAGTGATGCCTACTGGGAAAATTCTAGACCCTTCAACTGAGATTTGAGGCCTCTTCTTCTGACATCTAACACAGAAGGAACTTGGCTTAGAAAAGGATATTATGTGTTTAGCTCATGTTATCTGTTGTTTAAAACAACATGGTCAACTATAAAAGACAGACGGAAAGGAAACCCACTATGTGCCCATTACAGGTACCTGTGGCATGTGAGGTGGGCAAGGCAGAAACGGGGAAGAGGTGAACAGGACTGAGAAAGAAGGAAAGAAGATCTTGACTTCATCTTCAATATTTAAAATCTCATTGGTGTAAAATCATTTGAAACAAATAAGATAAAAATGTTAATGGTAGGTCAAGACGGTAGGTACACGGGAGGTTTATTACATTCTCTGTATCTTTCTGCATTTTTTCAGAATCAAAATCATTTCTAACTGAATGCGTCATTAATTATCATAACAGTGCTGCATCTTTTAACGGATAGAACCTCACCCGTATCCTGACCATCCTAACAAGTGATGCGATTTGCACTCCGTTTCTTCTTCGCGTCCTCACACATGGGTGTAGATACTGCACAGAGCCTGACGTAATCTACGTCCACTCGTAGACGTGCAAGGATGGCACAATAGCAGCCCCAGGTGTGTGTGGTTGGGCAGTTTCCTGGGCCCACATAGAGGACAGGGATGAGACACTCACATCACGTGCACGCTGGCCCCTATCATGCCAACTGCAGTCCGCATCAGAGATTTTCCTCATCATTTTTACCAGCCTGGTCCTGCAGTTTGCAAGCTCCCCGTTGTAGCAGAGCTCGCTGTTTCATTTCTTCAGTTTGCTCTTCATCAAGAGTTAATTCTTCAATCCATTCTACACATGTTCAATGGGTGCTTCTCTGCAGCCAGCCGTGTGGCAGGCCCAAGGAAACTGAATGAGTCCGGCCAGGTGGTTGCCCTCCTATACATAGTCCCCCTTTATTGGTCAGCTTCCATCACTGTGACGAAACACCTGAGATGATCCACTTACAAAGAGGAAAGGTTTATTTTGGCTCACAGTGTTAGAGGTTTGGGTCCATGATCATTTGGCTGGATTGCTTTGAGCCTATGGTGGCACAGAACATCATGGTGGGAGCATGTGGCCAAGGAGGTCTGTTCACCTCATGGTGGCCTGGAAGAAAGGAGAGGAAGAGGAAGAGGCCAACATTCCTATAGCATCTGGTAAGATCATGCCACAAATGACTCACCTTCCTTCCCTTAGGTCCCATCTCCCAAAGGTTTCACTACCTTCTAACAGCCCCATAGGCTGGGAACCAAGCCTTCTGAAATACATGGGTTTGGAGGAAAACATTCAAGATCCAAACTGTAGCATCCTTCTTTATCTGAAGTTTTGCTTTCCCCAGTTTGGTCACCCGTGGTCAACTGTAGTCCAAAAATATAAAGTGGGAAATAATATATAAACAGATAAAAACAATTTATGGTTTTCAAATTGCACACCATTCTGAGCAATGTGATGAAACTTTGCACTATCCTGTTCTGTCCTGTGCAGTGTGTCCACACTGTATATGCTACCTACCCGTTAGTCACCGAGTGGCCATCTTTGTGATGACATCTACCGTCTCAGTATCTCAGTGCTTGTGTATAGGTTTCGGTAACATTCATGGTTTCAGGCATCCACTGGGGGGCTTGGAATGTACCCCCATGGATGGAGGGGAAACAATAGCTCAGGGATAAATGTGAGAGATGGATGAGCAGGCCGCCCATGAACTTTGTGCCGTGATGGAGAAAAACAGAGAGAGGGTAGACACAGAAAAGGCTGGGGGAGTGAGAACTCCCCAGAAGAGGGAATAGCTGGAAGAAATCTGAAAGAGAAGGCAAGAGGTTGAAAATATTAAAAACTTAGAAGGTCATTTTATGTTATAAAATCCAGATGTTTGGGCTTATCTTTAAAAATCAAAAGATCTGACACTACAGAGGAAGACAGAAAGAGGCCGGCCAGAGTAGAAGGATGGAGGCCCAAGCAGAGGTGAGTGTGAGAAGGTGATCCTGAAACCAAACCAGGCTCACATGCCCTTCCGGGAGGAGAAAGGCAGCTTGGCTCCTCCAGGCAGAGGGGATCTGATTCAGGGGGGTTCTGTCCAAGGCTCCTCTAAGGCCAAGAGGGATTTCAGACCACACTCTCTGAGAGCGAGTCCAGAGGGCGCCTCCAGGAGGTGCCTTGTCTTTAGCAGGAGCAATCCACATTAGGGAGGCCAGCCAGGGAGGAGGCCAGCTGGGGAGACAGTAGGAATGGGCAGTTAATTGGGGTCTTTAGATTATACCATGTAGCCCACTTCCTTCCCATGGCCTCACATGGAGGTAATCGTAGAGAAGAGAGGCTAATTAAGCCTTCTTGGGCCCAGAGTGAGCTGGAATAAGATAGCAGTAGAGAAGCAAAACCAGGAGTCGCCCTGCCTCATTTCTGGGAAAAAGCCCACAGAATGTCTGGAACATTCATGCCCTCAAACTCATATCCTCTGTACCTGTGTTGTTCAGTAGTAACTACCTACCAGGTGTTATTCCACAGTGACCTTCCAATAGCCCTGGGAGGAGGCAGAGCTGAGAAGCTAAAGCTCTGAGAGAGCATGTAACATGTCCTGGTCACCCCGCAGGGAAAGGCAGAGCCAGGACATGGGCCCAGGTTGTCTGACTCAGAGACTTACGATCTTTCCACTAACCATAGTCAACTGCCTCCAAATTCTGGGAACCTCGCCAAAGAAGATAATCTCAAACTTGAACAAAGCTTTATTATGTTCAAAATTGTGTAGCCCAGGATTATGTATATTACTAGAAAAAAATGGGCCAACCTAAGTATCTAGTAGTGCCTGACTCTGTCTGGGCCCTTCAACAAACAACCTTCAGATGAACAAAAGGGAAAAGTTCAAGAAGCTATTGGCCATCCATTTTGATGGGGTAGTTGACACCCTCTGCACTGAAGGTTTTATTATAATGTTGTAGGAAAAACCAGAGCACACAATTGTGTCTGTCATATGATCCCAATTGTGTTCCAACACATTTCTGGTAGACAAAAAGAAATGGGAGAAAATCTTACAAGACAGGCTTAAACGCACTGTGTCCAGCTTTTGGTTTTAGACTAATGAAGATTTAATTTTTTCCTTCTGTCTCTATTTTCCAAATTGTTAGTTATAAGTGTGCATCGCTTTTATAATAAAGGAGAAATGACTTATTTTATTTAAAGGAAAAGATGACTCTTGAGAATTCCAGTCTCACTGTGAACATGGGAACTAAAGCCAGAATAAATGGTCAGTCCAGCAGGCAGGTGCTAGGGAAGGGGCAGCTGCTCTGGGACAAAGGCATAAAGGAGGAAGCGGAGTGGGCAACAGGGACATCTTCAAGAAAGGGGCAGGTGGTGCAGAAAGGGCCTAAGGCTAGGAAGGAGTGGGCAGCCAATGTCACACGCATGGAGTAAAGGGACAGGTGATCATTGAGCACCTACGTTGTGCTACTTTTTTCTTATTGAGCATTTACTATACACTTCCTGCAACACAGTAAGTTTTTATTATTTCAGTTTGACACATTTAAAAAAAAACAACTGATTTGGAGCCATCTTAGAGATGGAAAACACCTGAGAGTTGATTGGCAGCAGGGCTCCTGTCTGTTGCAATCCCTGGGATAGTTTTTTAAAGTACAGTGATGTCATTTGGCTCAGTCACAGAGTGAGCAAAGTGGCCAAGCTGGGACTTAAACCCTCTTATGTCCTCTCTGCCAGGGATCTTTGCAAGGCACAGCATAGAACCCAGAGTGTGGGGAGCGCCACTAATCCTCTAAGAGGGCTGTCATGAAGGAGGCCCCCACCCAGAATCCCCTCCCAGACCCCATATGCTGACCCTGTTCTTGCCAGGGGTGCACACACAGTGGGCTCATAGCAATGGAATATTACAGTCAGAAAACATCTTAGAGATGATCTGACAAATGAGGAAATCAAAACCCGAGAGGTTAAGAAACTTGCCCTCTGTCACACAGCCAGGTAATGCCTCTGACCTCTGCTCTGTTAGGATTAGAGCCAAATGCCTTGGCTTCCAGCCCATTGCCCATTTTTTCCCTCTCTTCTCTTAATTCTCCTGAGTTCCATTTCATTCTTCCTACAAAGAAGAATCATTAGTCCTGGATGGGAAAGCAAGCAAGCTTTTTGTCCCCCAAGGATTTCATTTCCAATATGTGAGAGGTTATTGTCAATGACAATAAGTCATATTAAGCCATTACAATAACCCTGTGTAGAATGAAAAATCCATTTCTCAGAAACTGGCTTCAAAGTCATTTTTCAGAAATTAGGGGAAAAAAAACATCTAGAAACAGGGTAGGAAAATCACAATTGTTCCAAAGTGACCACATGTGAGGTCTGGGGCCCAGCCAAAGAGACAGAAAGAACGGATTTCTTTCAATTGCCTCCATTCTCCATCCCCTCCTCTAGATGCAACCTGTCATTTTATTGACTTGTCAACCTTAGAAAACTCGACCCTGTTCTCCATTTGTTCAGTGAGCTCTCCAGCCCCAGCACTCTGGCCAGGAGAAAGCACGCAGCCCAGCTAACACATTCATGTTCTCTGGGACTCCCCCACATTTCATGTCCCGAAGGGCTGCTCATTTCTGTATTTGGTGACTTTCATTTTCCAACATCCCTAAATTCTATGACCTCTCCACCACTTCAGGAGCAAGGACTTTGGAGGTGGCCTAAAGCTTGGTTTTTAAGCTCAGTGGGGCAGCTTTGGGAGTTTGAGTTCTCTGAGCACTGGTTTCCCAGTCTATAAAATGAGGATACACAATTACACATGACTTATGCAACAAATAAAATAAGATCGTGTGTGTGAAGTAAGCCACACACAGTAAGCACTCGTTCTCTCAATGCTGGTTTTGTTCACCTTGCATGACAACTATGTCATTCCTTTAGCTTAGACACCTTAGTCATGAGCATTCAAAACACTATTTTTTTATTAAGAATTGGATAGTTTTACAATCATAGATGCATAAAAGTAATACTGTGCATTTGATCGTAAACCATAGTTACCCCCACATTGCCCTCACCCGAGTCTCTTGATTCTTCTGTTATGCCCCTAACAAATATAATTGACTATATATATATATATATATACATATATATATATATATATAGTTTGTGAATTTTACAGAATTAAATGATTGTGTACATAATATTTGACCTCTCGGGGGGTAAAGAGCATGCTACATCGTTGATTGTCAACCTAGATCCCTCCCTATCTTCCCTCCCTCTCCCATCCCCCTCCCCCCAGTGTCTATTGTTCCCCTAGATTATGCATTGCTATGCCCTGGTGGGTCCAATACATGAGTTGAACTACTTTTCAAAACACTATTAAAGATGCCAAGCACTTTTAAGACTTAGAAAACACACAGGGGAAAACAGTTATCAAAAAATAAAAAGGAAAGTTTTGATCAGAATTGGGAGTCCTACGAAACTTGACTGAACCCAGAACCTAAAGACTCTGAGAAGTTCTGCAGAGAGAAATCTGGGTCCGTTGGATTTTCGAACCCTTCTCCAAACCACTGCTGTCAGGTAGTACCTGTTAATTCCCATTACCTTGGTACACTATGGGAACAAAGGTAATTATTTTGAGTGCTTATAGCCACCACTGGTTGAGATCAGCCCGTGCGCTTAGATGTTTCACCTTGTGTCTGCTCACGTGCACACGGCAGCCACTGCTGTCCACAGGAGGAAATGGTCTCTAAGGGCCAGTCCACCCGAAGCACAGCCGCAGGATCTATACTCAAGTGTGCCCAACTCTGAAGTGCATGGCTTTGCCCCTACACCACACTCCTGCCAGCTTTATCTGCTTTCTACCCACAGTCTCCCAAACTGGGCTGCGGCGAGCCCATCTCTCTAAGTTCACTAGATCAAACATTTCAAAACTCCAGAATCCAGCTGATGCAGAGAATACCAACTGCTGCACAAGTCTCCCCCAGGCGTTGTCCAGGTGCCCCTCCCTCTGTCTTTCAAGGAACATCCCCCAGCAGGCTGCCGGAGGCTGTTCTAGCCCCGGCCATGGAGGCAGAATTCTGATTGCCTTCCCATAGCCAAGTCCTGATTTTTCTTTAGTACCTGACAGGAGCAGGAGTTGGGGGCTGGGTTCTTGTGCAACCAAATCTCCAAGTGTGAGTTTCCTTGAACAAATCCTTGAGACTCCTCCTAGAATTCTGACGTGCCCGCTGGGAAATGAACAGGGTATACCAGCAAGCTTGGCTTTGAAGTTCCCAGCAAACATGTCCAACAATAAAAAGATCTGGCTTTATCATTTCATGAAGACCGGGGTTATGCAGTACAACTGTTTGAGTGGGAATCCTGACTCTACCACTTACTGTGTGATTTTAAGCAAGTTACTTAACCTCCCTGATCCCCTGATCCTCAGTTCCCTCGGTGGGGGGGGGGGGGGTTTAAATAGGATTAAATAATAGAACCTATTTGGAAAGACAAAGTGATTAAAAGAACGCCCAGCACGCTCCAAATGCTTGACAATGTTAGCAGTCACTACTGTATGTGCTGGCCTGGGTGCCAGGTGCTGCCCAAGAAGTTTCAAATCCCCAAATGCCTTGGTTCCTGGACAGAGATGAGCCCTCACCCACAGAGCCTATTCTCTCCTCCCTTCTCTTCCCCACTCCTCCCCTGCTAGCCTAGAATCTAAGTCCCTCAAAGAGGGGTCTCCAAGGAGTGTCACTGGAAGCCACTCTGCCTGAAAGGAGACAGCTGACCTCTCACAGCTGGACTGGGTTCACAGTGACCAGTTGAGCCACACAAGGTCGGGGGCAGCAACAAGGTCACCAGAGCAACTGGCTGGGTCACTGGCCCATTCACAGACACCTGGTGCCCTGTCCGTCCTCAAGCCTCAAAGCCCCTGGGCTATTGTGAAGGAGGAGTCCTCCAGGGCCCCTGGACCTGGCCCCTGGACCCCACTAAGGCCCTGGCTGCCCAGATCTCTCCCCAGAAGGGGCTCATGCCAGTGGGGGGTGGGCTTGTCCTGCACCTGGACTCAGTGAGTGCTGCCAGTGAGGGCCAGGATGGGGTGGGCAGCAGCGAATCCCAGTAAGTTTTCTGCCTTGAGCCAGACTCTTGATCAAGAGCAAGCGCTGAGGAGGGAAGGTGCTGAGACCACTGAGCCACCCACTTGTCCCCATGTTCCTGACCCCTTCATACTTCAGTGTGCTGAGATTACCAAATGCAGCAACACAAGGGAAATTGTCCAAAGACACCATGAACTCACAAAAGAATCCTAACTGCCATCGCCACCAAAGATCCACTTACTCTTTACAATCCTCTGAGGAAGAAAAAAATTTCCTTTTTTCCTGAAAATTTTTCAGAAAACTGAGGTTCACAGAACTCCTGATTTTTGGAGCCTATGTTCAAACTCAGCTCTCACCCCAACATCCATGTTGTTGCCAGGCCAACCCCATCCTGGGGTGTCAGATGACCCCTCTATAACGCATTCTTCTCTGGTGGAGACAAGAGCCGTGAAGTCTGTCTGTTCAGCCAATATCTGAGATGTGCCAAGGAGCAACAGTTGTGGGTCTACCCTCATGGAGTTCAGAGACTGTGGTTGAGAACAGCGAATCAACGGGCCTACCCAGGGGAATATGATTCCAACATGAGGTGAAGGCCCCATAGCTGGCTTGTCCAATATCATAGCTGCTAATCCCTGGTGTCTACTTAGATACATCTGAATTAATTAAAATCAAACAAAATGAATAATTCCATTCTTTGATCACATGAGCCAAGTGCCCATAACCAGTGTGGCCAGTGGCAGCCGTGCACACACAGATCATGTTCATGATCACTGAAGCTTGCATCAGAGGGCACTGCTTGAAAGAAAGATCTGAAACTCAGAGTCCTAGAAGCTCAGATATTGAGAGGTCTCCCTGAGAGGATGGCAGTTGAACCAGAACTGCAGGATGAGAGGAAACCAAGTAAGAAGAGCTTGGAGCCCAGCAGGAAGGGGGAACAGTGCCCTAGAGACTGCAGAGAGGGGGAGGAGCGGTTGAGGGCAGAGTCTCTGAGCAATGGCTGCCTGGGTTTGAACCCCAGTCCTGGCTCTTCCCAGCTGTGTGCCTTGGACAAGTTACATGACTTCATACCCACTTTCTCCCCCTGTGAAATGAAGACAGTAATGGCACCTCCCTCCCAGGGTGGTTCTGATGCGAGCAATAGCCTGGTGCACATTTGGTACAGTAAGCGTGATTGCTCTCGCTGTTGCTGGCACAGGATGAGGTCAGAGAGGTGGGCAGGAGTTGGGCTGTACAGGCCTGTGGGCCATGGAAGGATGCTCCAATGTCAAAGGCAGGGCTGATGGGTTTTCAGCTTCGAGGGCCCAGTAGAGAATCGTGGCCCTTCTGAAGGCTTTGGTGGCCCTACCCTCAACACCTATCAGGCACTGGAATGGGTACAATGGACCCAGCATTGCCAAGCCAAACCTGCTTGCTTTACAAAAAGTAAGAAATACAGATTTTTTTTTTTTTTGCTATAAAATTTCCTGACATTTTAAAGTAAGCCTCTTTACCTTCAAGTTTTAAATATCTTGAGAAACAAATCAGCCACCTGCTAGGACATCTGGTCTACCCAACAATCTGCAGCTTCCAACATCAATAGTCCAAAGGCTATAGCTAAAACCTCATGAGCCAGGTGCTCCTAGAGGAAAGCAAAAGACACCTGGAACAAAAGGGTATGTCACAAAGTCACCAAATTAAATTGGAACCAAACTGGTCCACATTGGGTCTGGAGGCCCCCGCTGCTTGAGTAAAAGGGCCCCGTGCTAACGTATGAACAAGCTGCATAGACTTGTGGCTTTTTTAACCTTTATGTGGTAAAAAGAAAATATGTGAAAACAGTATCTTCTTTGCTCTGAGGTGGTTAAATAAATTTTATTCCCACTCATTTCCTAGAGTCTATAGATCTTTTCACTCCCCAAAAATATGTATAAATAGGTAGCAGGTGCTCTTTTGAGTGTTCCATGGACCATGTCATTGCCAGGTGCCAGATTATAAAATAAAATCACTTTTTATGTGCCTGGCTTACTTGGCTTAACATTCTGATCTTCAGTTCCATTTACTTTCCTACAAATGACATGATTTCATTCTTTTTATGGCTGAATAATACTCCATTCTGTATCTATACCACATTTTCTTTTTCCATTCACCCATTGACAGGTGGCCAGGCTAATTCTGCTACTTGACTATTTTGAATAGTGCCACAATGAACCTGCATATATAAGTATCTCTATAGTATGCTAACTTTAATTCCTTCAGATATATATTGAGAAGTGATATAGCTGGTTCATGTGGTAGTTCTATTTTTAGATTTTTGAGGAATCTCCATACAGGTCTATATGGCTAAACCAATTTACATTCTCAACAATAGTATATAAGGGTTCACTTACCCCATATCCCCAACAGCATTGTTTTTTTTTTTTTTATTCTTGATGACAATCATTCTGAATAGTGTGAGATGGAATCTCAATTTAGTTTTGGTTTCATTCTCTGATAGTTAAAAATTTCAAATATTTTTTCATATAATTGTTGGCCATTTGTACTTCTTTTGAGATGTATCTGCAGTTCATTTGCCCATTTTTTAATTTTTGGTTTTTTTTCCCTTTTCGGGACTGTTAAGTTTTGTGTTTTTTGTTTTGTTTTTTTGTTTGTTTGTTTTTTGTTTTTTTAGTTCTTTATATACTCTGAATATTAGTCCCCTGTTGGAACAGTAGCTGGCAAAGACTTTCTCCTATTTTGTAAGCTGTCTCTTCACTCTGTTGTTTCCTTTGCTGTGCAGAAGCTTTTTAATTTGATGCAGCCCCATTTGTTACTTTTTGCTATTATTTCTTAAGCTATTGGAATCTTACTCATATTCGGGAGGCTATTGCCTGTGCCTAAGTCTTGAAGCATTTCCCCTATGCTTTCTTCCAACAGTTTCAAAGTTTCAGGTCTCACAGTTAGGTCTTTAAACCATTTTTAGTTGATTTTTGTGTGGGGTGAGAGATAAGGATCTGGTTTCAATTGTCTGCATAGATATCCAGTTTCCTAGCACCATTTACTAAAGAGCCTGTCTTCTCTCCAAAGTATGTTTTTGGCAATTTTGTCAAAAATCCAATAGCTGTGTACCTAGATTTCTTCTAGATTTTCCAGTTTATTGGCATATAAACTTTCAAAATAGTGCCTAATGATTCTCTGTATTTCAGTGATATCTGTTGTAATATCCCCTATTTTTTATCTCTAATTTTGTTAATTTGGGTCCCTGTGTATGTGAGAGAGAGAAAGAAAGAGAGAGAGAGAAAGAGAGAGTGTGTTTGGTTAAGGTTTTATCAATCTTGTTTATCTTTTCAGAGAACCAACTCTTTGTTTAATTGATTCTTGTTATTGCTATTTTAGTCTCTTTTCCATTAGTTTAAGCTCTGGTCTTTATTATTTCTTTGCTTCTACTGGATTTCGGTTTGGTTCTTGTTTTTCTAAGACCTTAAGATGCCTCATTAGGTATTTATTTGTAATCCTCTGGATTGTGTGTGTGTGTGTGTGTGTGTGTGTGTGTGTATGTGTTTGCTACCAGAGATTGAACACAGAGTCACTTAACCACTAAGCCACATCCCCAACCCTTTTAATTTTTTATTTTAAGACAGAGTCTTGAGGACACTCCCAGGTAGGAACCATGTCTAGAGCAGCCCCCACCCAGCTGAAGGACTGGCCCAGGCCTCTTCTGATCCAGACCCCAGCATGTGCCCAGGACAGACCTGAGGATCCCCACCTGAAGCAGCCCCCACCCACCCAATGCCCAATCTAAGCCTCTCCTGGTCCTGGTCTGGCATGCACCCAGAAAAACTCAGGTTTCAGAACAGTGACCTTGAGCCTAGATCCAAAATGTGGAACAAAATGAGGCTCCAGGAAGAATCAGCTTTCTGAAAAAAGGTGATCATCAAAGGGTGGTGTCTGACCCCACCCTTTGACTTTCAAGGAAGGACCACCTGGATATCTGCCTTGCTTCCCCATAGGGAATCTCAATTCAGAGATCCAGAGGAAGCTCTTCAAAAATGAAGAATCAAACTAGAAACGGTTCACTTAAAACCTACAATTCCCCTAAAAGAAGCCCACAGGTAGGGAGCAGGATGAAAACCTAGAAAAAATGATCAATGATCTGATTACTAAAAGGAATAATGAACTAAAAAATATTTAATGAAGGGATTAAATGAGAAAACTCAAGAGATGAAAACTCTATTATCAAAGAAATAGACTTACTGAAAAAGAAAGTAACAGCTTAAATCTTCAGTAAATCATGTTAGAGGAATGATGAAAGAATTTTATAATAGACTAACTTCTATGGAAAAGAGAACCTTAGCTCTTAATGAAAGAGCATCCAACAATGAAGATAGACTGCGTGTGCTTGAGCACACAGATGACAAAAAAGAAAAAAAAACTCAAAAAACATGAGCAGAATTTTCAAAATATCTGGGACAGAAGAAACAATATAAGAATAATAGGGATAAAAGAATAAATTGAAATGCAAAAGAATGACATAAAGAAAATTCTCAATGAAATAGTTAAAGAAAAAATTCCCCATATTACAATAGAATCAGATACATACTCATTCAGGAAGTGTATAGGACAACCAATAGGCCTAATCAAAGAGAAGCTCACCAAGACACGTCATATTCAAAGTGTATGACAGGGAAATCAATGAAAGAATATTAAAAGTTATAAGAGAGAAATGCCAAATCACATTCACAGCCAAATCACTTAGGACCACCAATGACTTTTCATCTCAGACACTAGAAGCAAGAAGATCCTGGAAAGAGATCTTTCAAGGTCTGAATGATCACAACCTGCAGCTGAGAATACTAAACCCAGCAAAACTTCGCTTCAAATTTGATGGGGAAATAAAAACATTTGACGATAAGATTAAACTTGCAGCATTCATGAATAGAAAACCAGCATTACAAAGAATCCTCAAAGAATAACTCCAGATAGAAGAATAATCAAACACTCCTCAAACCCATTAACAGAGGAAACTCAATAAAAATACATGCTACCAAAGGAAACCAAGAAAACACAAAACTCACTAATAAAACATGATGACTATGAACCACAACCACATAACTATCCTAACATGGAATGTGGATGGTCTCAATGCTCCAATCAAAAGAAATGGATTAACAGATTGGATCAAAAAATAAAATCCAACAATATGCTACTTACAGGAGACCCACCTTACAGCCAATAATATCCACAGATTAAGGGTGAACAGATGGAAAAAAAATATACCAGGTGTATGGTCCAAGAAAGCAAGCTGGAGTTGTAATACTTATATCTAAAAAATAGATTTCAAACATAAATTAATAGGAAGAGATAAAGAAGGCCACCACATCCTAGTAAAGGGAAAAATAAAGCAGGAAGATATAACAATAATAAATATAGGCTCTCCAAACACCAACTCACCCAACCATGTGGAAAAATTACTCCATGACATAAAACCACTTTGGACCTCAACACAATGATACTGCAAGTCTTTAATACTCTTTTACCACCAAAACACAAATAGTCAAAGCAAAATAACAATAAAGAGATCTCCAGCCTAAATAACTCCATAAAACAAATGAACTTAACAGACATATATAGAATATTCCACCCCTCATTGGCTGAGTATACCTTCTTCTCAGTACCACATGGATCCTTTTACAAAATAGATCATATTCTAGTTCACAAAGGAAATCTCAGCAAATATTACAAAGTAGGTATTATTCTGTGTATCCTATCAGACCATGATGCTATGACCCAAGCAATTAATAGCAAAAATCATAACAGAAAACACACATATACATGGAGATTGAATAATACCCTATTAAATGAAGAATTGATCCAAGAAGATATGAGAGCAGAAACCAAGAAATTCTTGGAAGGGAATAAGAATGAAGACATAACATACTGAAACTTTTGGGACAGCAGGGAAAGCATTCATAAGGGGAAATTTTTAGCACTGAGTGCCTACATTAAAAATCAGGAGAGATCTCCAATAAATAAGCTTATGCTCCATCTCAAATTCCTACAAAAGGAAGAACAATCTAATGCCAAAGCCAGCAGAAGACAGGAAATAATCAAGATCAGAGCTGAAATCAGTGAAATTAAGAACAAAAAAAATAATAAAAAGAATCAATGAAACAAAGAGCTGATTCTTTGAAAAAATAAATAAAACTGACAGAACCCTAGTTAATCTCACTAAAAGCAGGAGAGAATTGAAGCAAATCAATAAGATCACCAACAAAATGGAAGGGGGTGATCACCACTGACCCTATGGAAATAAAACAGATTATCAGAACATATTTGGAAAAACTGTACTCCACTAAATTAGATAATTTGAAAGACACAGACAACTTT
The DNA here is from genome assembly GCA_004027875.1 of Aplodontia rufa. Classification (NCBI taxonomy): domain Eukaryota; kingdom Metazoa; phylum Chordata; class Mammalia; order Rodentia; family Aplodontiidae; genus Aplodontia; species Aplodontia rufa. Next base: position 25,749 of record PVKS010010096.1, on the reverse strand, counting down.
CTAGACACACACAACATCCAAATTGATGCATGATGAAATTGAAATCCTAAACAGCCCAATAACAGGCACTAAAATCTTTGTAGCAATTAAAAGACTTTCAAAGAAGAAAAACCCAGGACCAGATGGATTCCTGGCTGAATTTTATCACACCTATGAGGAGGAGCTAACACCTCTCCTTATTAAATTATTCCAAGAAGTTGAAAACGAGGGAACTCTCCCACTTTTTATGAGGCAACCATAACTTTGATACCAAAACCCAACAAAGATGCACCAGAAAAGAGAACTACAGACCAATATCCCTGATGAACATTGACACAAAAATCCTTAAGTTCTAGCAAACTGCTTTCAAAAACACATCAAGAAGGGGCTGGAGTGGTGTCTCAGTGATTACGGTACTTGCCTGCCATGTGCAAGGACATGGGTTCAAATCCCAGCACCATGTACACAACAACATGTGTTGGAGCAACAAAAGCCACATGAAAAACTAAAAATTGATGCTTTCTTTCTCTCTCTCTCACTATCCATCTCTTTAAACACACACACACACACACACACACACATCAAGAAGATAATTCATTATGAACAAGTGGGCTTCATTCCAGGGATGGAAGGCTGGTTCAATATACACAAGTCAATATATATGATTCATCACTTAAACAGAATTAAGGACAAAAATCATATGATCATCTTAATTGATGCAGAAAAGACCTTCAATAAAATCTATCACCCATTTATGCTCAAAACACTAGAGAAAATAGGGATCAAAGGATCTTATCTTACCTTTGTGAAGGCCATATGCCAAACACTCATCTAGTATAATATTAAAAGGAGAAAAGTTGAAAGCATTTCCACTAAACTGAGGAACAAGACAAGGCTGCCCGCTCTCACCACTTTTATTCAATATAGTCTTCAAGACCCTAGCTGGAGCAATCATGTAAGAGAAGGAAATCAAAGGGATAAGAATAGGAAGAGAGGAAGTCAAACTATACCCCTTTTAATTTTTTTTTTTTAGGACACGATCCTATATCTGGAAGATCCAAAATACTCCACCAGAAAACTATTTGAGCTTATAAACAGATTTTAGCTAAGCAGCAGGATACAAGATCAATAACCATAATCAATAGCTTTTGTATACGCTAACAATAATAAGGCGGAAGAAGAAATCAGCCCCATTCACAATATCCTCAAAAAGAATAAAATACTTGGAATTAATCTAACAAGGGAAGTAAAAGACCTCTACAATGAAAATTATTGAACTCTAAAGACAAAAATTGAAGAAGACCTGAGAAGATGGAAAGACATTCCATATTCTTGGTTAGGCAGAACTAATGTAATTAAAATGGCCATTCTGCCAAAAGCACTATACAGATTAAATGCAATCCCCATTAAGATACAGAAATAGAAAAAGCAATTCTCAAATTCATTTAGAACAACAAGAAATCCAGAATAGCCAAAACACTACCAAGCAAGAAAGACAAAACAGGTGGTTTCGCAACACCAGATCTAAAATTATACTATAGAGGTATAGTAACAAAAACAGCATGGCACTTGTATCAAAATAGAAATGAAGATCAATGGAATAGAATACAAGACTTTGAGACAAACCCACAAATCTTTAAACATCTGATCTTTGACAAAGGGGGTCAAAATATAACATGGAGGAGAGATAACCTATTCAACAAATGGTGCTAGACAAACTGGACAGCCACTTGAAAAAACTGAAATTAGATCCTTATCTCTCACCTTACACAGAAATCAAATCAAAATAGATCAAAAAACTAGGAATTAAATTAGCTATCATACAACTGATAGAAGAAAAATTAGGACCAATACTTCAGCACATGGGAGTTGGCAATGAATTCCTCACCAAGACTCCCAAAGCAGAAAAATTAAAGTCAAGAATTAATGAATGGGATGTCATTAAATTAAAAAACTTTGTCTCAGCCAAGGAATTGGTTGAAACAGTCAAGAGAGAACCTACAGAATGGGAGAAAATCATGACCTGTGATTCCTCCAACAGGGAACTAATATTCAACATTTACAAAGAACTCAAAAAATTTGGTAACAAAAACACAAACAATCCAATCAATAAATGGGACTGAGAGCTAAACAGAAGCTTCTCAACAGAGGAAATTGAGTAAGCCAATGAACACGTGAGAAAGTGTTCAAAATCACTAGTAATCAGAGAAAGGCATATCAAAACTACATTAAGATTTCACCTCACTCCAGTCAGACTTACAAAGATAAAGAATACAAACAGTAACAAATGCTGGAGATGTTGTGGGGAGACAGGAACACTAGCACACTGTTGGTGGAACTATAGACTGGTACAGCCACTCTGGAAAGTATTATGGAGACTTCTCAAAAAATTAGGGTTGGATCCACCATACAATCCACCTATCCCTCTTCTGGGTATTTTCCCAGAGGAGTTAGAATCAGCATATTATAGTGACCAAGCAAAATCAATGTTCATACCAGCCCAATTTACAATAGCTAAATTATTGAATCAACCCAGGTTCCCCCTCACTGGATGAATGGATCCAAAAGCTCTGATATATATATTCATTCTACTCAGCTATTAGAAACAACGATATTGCAGCCTGGATGGCAATGGAAGAAATCATACTGAGCAAAGTTAGCCAAACCCAGAGAGTCAAGGGCCAAATATTTTCCGTCATTTGTAAAGGCTAGAGTTAAACCCAGGCTTGGGTGAAAGGCACTTAAACTCATGTATTAGACCCAACAAAGGCATAGCAACACATAATCTAGGCAAACCACAGAGGTGTAGGTGTGGGAGTGGAGGAGGGAAAGGCAGTGGCTTGGGAGAGAAAGAGAGGATAGAGAGGGATCTAGGCAGACAATCAACAATGTAGCATTCGTTTTACCCCCCTGAGAAGTTAAATAATACTTATGCAATCATTTAATTCTGGAATATTTACAATCATACACACACACACACACACACACATATACATATACGTATATGTATATACACATATACATATGTATACATATACGTATATGTATACACATATATATATACATATGTGTATACATATACGTATATGTAAATGTGTATATACATATATACACACATATACATATATATATACATTTATATCTCTTATAGGGGTGCAATATAGAAGAATCAAGAGTGTGGGGTATGGACAATGTGGAGGTAACTGTGGTTTAGGACCAAATGCATATCATATTGTTACCTTATATGCAATTACAACTATACAATTCAACTCCTTAATAAAAATTTTTTAAAAATAAAATAAATTTTTTAAAAAGAGTCTCGCAAAGTAGATCTTTGCTATGTTGCTGAGACTGGCTTTGAACTTGCGATCCTCCTATCTCTGCCTCCCAAGCCACTAGGATTACAGGCATGCACCTCCACACCTGACTCTCTGTTTTTTTTTAATCTAAGCTCTCATGGCTCCAAACTTCCCTCTTATATCTGCCTTCACTCTAGCCCATAGACTCTGATTGTGTTTCCACTTTCATTTAACTCTAAGAATACTTAAGTTTTCCCCCTGATTTCTTCAGTGACTCACTGATTATTCAAAATAATGCTGTCCAATCTCCGTGTGTTTGTGTAGTTTCCATAGTTTCTCTTGTTGTTGATTTCTAGTTTAGTCCATGTTTCTCTTAGTGTTGATTCCTAGTTCATTCCATTATGATCTGGCAAGATGCAAGAAATTATTTCTGGTTTGTTGTTAAAACCTGATTTATGGCCTTAGATATTCTCTATATAGAGCAAGATCCATGAGCTACTGGAAAGAATTTGGTTTCTACTGTCATTGGGATATTTTGTAGTTGTCTTTTAAGACCAATTGATCTATGGTGTAGTTTAACTGTGATGTTTCTTTGTTGATTTTTTTATTTTTTGTCTGGATTACCTATCTATCTGTGAGACTGGGGTAGGTATTGAAATTATACACCGCCATTATATTGCAGCGACAAAATTAATTAACTAATTAATTATTAATTAACTAATTAGTTATGTTAATTAGTGTTTGTTTTATGAAATTTGGTGCAACAATGTTTAGGGCATGTATCTTTACAATTGTTTTTTCTTTGTGGTGGGTTGTTCTCTTTACCAATATATAGTGACATTCTTTGTCTCTACTGACTAATTTTGGTCTGGAGTCTCCTTTTTCAGATTTGATTGTAGCTACTCCTGCTTCCTTTCAAATTCCATTTGCTTGGAATATCATTTTGCATCCTTTCTCTTTCAGTCTGTATATGTCTTTGCCAATGAGATGTGTTTCTTGCAGGCAGCAGAGAGTTGTCTTGTTTTCTTAATCCAATCAGTCAATCTGTGCCATTTAGTTAGAGAATTAAGGCCATTTACCTTTGGATTACTATTGAAAGACAAGTACTAATTCCTGCCATTTTGTTATTTTTCTAATGTTCAATTCACAAACCTCACACTCTGCAGACGCTGTAACTCTTTGGTGAGACTACAGAGGGCCCCTGGAACTGGAGGTGGTGGAGGGTTTGAGACTGTGACTGTCACCTAATTCAGCCAGGGCCTTGTCCTCACAAAGGACCCCAATCACCTAGCGAGATTCCATACCCTGAATTCATAATGCATGTGCATAATGTTTAAATGGTTAGTTCACCTAAACATTTCAAAACCACCAGAGTTTTCCTATTCTGTTCTGGCTTGTCTTCATTGTTCTTCAGAGAACGTCTAGCCCTGGTTCCTCTTGACCTCTGAGAATGAATTTGGTCAAGAGGAAGGATGTAGTGGAGATGGGAAGGAGAATGAGTCAGCAAAAGCCAGGGCTAAGAGCTGGGATTTCATCCTTAACATTATGGGTGGATTTCGTTTAAAATTTGTATGCAGATAGCACGTTCAGTGCAATGCTCATTTGCTGTTTTCCCTGCCCAACATCCATCCCCTTCTTTCTGGCAATGACTGCTGAGATATCTTTTGGAGAACCGCCTCCAGAAAACATTTAGAAATAAGGAAGACAGCCATGTGACTCAAACCCAGCCAATCAAAGCACAGAATTCCCTAAGCCACAGTGATCAGCTTAGAGGTGATAATCTATCAGGATAATTTCATCCTTCTGACTCTTGGAATTGTTTCAAGGATGACTCACCCAAGTTTCTCCACTCAGAGTAAATCTTGGGATGTGCCTAAATCCAATTTGTAAAATAGTGTCTTTGAAGGCAGGATTGGATTTATAAGGTTTAATACTGAAGCTTCTTAGCCCTGAGAATGAATCCGAATATGAGAATGCAGAATCAAGAGGTAAAGAGAGATGGGGTTCTGATGATGCTGCACCCCTGGCTACAGATTGGCTAGATTGATAGACTGAATATAGTCACATCTGGTTAAAGAAAAATTACACCATCTACTGGAGAAGGAATGACCAGGAGACTTCTGTAGTAGAGCAAGAAGATCCAGAACGTCAACACTGGAAACTGTACTAGTCCATTTTCAGTAAGGCCACAAAAACAAACAGCTCCAAGTTTCCAGTGGCCTATATAACACCAAAGGTTTATTTCTCACTCACATTGGGTAATGATTATAGATTAAGTCTAGCTCTGTGGCTTCACTCCAAATATCTACCATATTCCAAGATCCAGGCTGAGTATTAGCTCCTAGCTTAGTCTTATGGCAGAAAGTATCAGAACAGTAGCTGAACCACACAGTAACTCTTCCGCTGATTGGTATCTGTCACATCTGCCTACGTTCCATTGACCAACACAAGTCTGTGTCCAAGCCCAACATCAGGGGGAAGAACTAAAAGCCATGTGGCAATGGGCAGGGATATATGATCCTCTGACAAGAAGAGCAGTGACTAATTAGGAACAATATTACCTGCGGCCAAGACCTTAGATTGAATTTGGATCAAACACCTCCTTTGATGGATGGGGAAACGGAGGCGCATATTAGTTAACTTGCTCATAATCACATGAACCACCAATGGCAGAGCAAGGGTGAGGAACAGACTCCTGCCTTCCATTCCAGCATTCTTCCCTGCACCCAAGCTGCTCCCCTGCAGTTCCACTTTGGAAGTAAGGAAAGATTGTTCGTGGTTGTCCTCTGTTTGTCCTCTTTAATTCACTCAAAAAATATGTTTCCCAGCACAAAGAGCTGGATGATAGGGCAGAAAACAATCTTCTCCAGAATCATTGTTTGAGCTTATTTCTCCTAAGGCATCCAGTAAGAACAGTATGTTGGTTCAGGGTGATTGAACAGAGCCTTGGAAACAATGCAAGAAATTATAAGGCTGCAACGTTTTTGGACTGAGTGATTTAGATGCAGAGTGGGGAGTTTGAGGCTGCTTTCATTCTGATTTGCTGTTTACCAACTTTTAATCTGGCAAAGGAGAAAAAGAAGGAATGGCTATTGAATATCTAGAAGAAGTCAGACACTTGTAGATTTAATACACATGTAAACTTTATCACATGAATTTTCCTGAGTAGTTAGGGAATTTTAAAAAGTACTTTACAAATGACATATTTCTCTCCACTCTATCCTTTTAACTAGCCAAACCTTCTCCACAGCATATTCCAAACACTAAGTGTACAAGCTGATTGCAGACACTAAGGATTTTGGAGAAGTCACAGTCTGAAAACCCCATAAACCTTGGTGCAACCAAGACTGATCTTCCAGATGTGGGCCAGGCATCTGAGTCTGTGCTCAATTAACTTCCAGTGTCCTGGGATCCTCTGGACCTAGTCACCTGTATGCTGTCCCATAGCCACATACAGTAAAGGATCCCTCAGTGGAGTCAGGGGAACCTCATTTGCCCCAAGCTGAATATCAGAACTAGAAAGGAATGTTCTCTAGTCTTCCTAGTAGGACTTCCATGTCTCTGAACCAGAAGGGCAGATTGGGGACAGTCACCTATAATGTCTACTGCAGCAGTAGCCCCTTATCTGTTATTTCAGTTGCCCAAGTTAACCACAGTTCAAAAATATCAAATGGACTATTCCAGAAAGACTATATTAACATAACTTTTATTATAGTATATTGTTATAATTGTTCTATTTTGTTATTAGTTATTATTGTTACTCTCTTACTATGTCTAATTTATAAATTAAGCTTTGCTGTAGATATGTACACATGAATAGAAAGAACACAGTATAAAGTATATCTCACACCTCTAAGATACTACATAATTCTACTATCAATAAAAATTGGAAAAGTCAAGATGAATCAAAGGGAGATCAGTAGAAGAAAGAGACTGGGAGCCAGGTGGAGGTTGGGGAGGGGTGAAGTACTGGCTTTTTGTGCCAACATGCGTTGCAATGAAAATCAGCCAGGAAGCTGGGCGTGACGAAGGCCAACGGTCCCCAGGACAATAGCGACCCCTCTGCCTATTAGATCTTGACCACAGAGGCGCGAACACCCGCTGCCCCAAACTCTTGTTTAGCTTGCTTTGCAACGTACAAAAGGCCTGGCTAGCATGCCAGGGGCTCTCTAAAACACTAGTGTCAGGGACTTTGGGTCTGGGGTACAGTAGAAGTTTGTCTGGGGAACTAGACAGGGTGAGGAACATCCGTGATCTCAGTATAAGAAGGAAACAACTACAAGCCAGGTCTCTGGGTGGGATGGGATAAGAAAACATTTTAAAAAGAAAATAATTACAAACACACGAGAGAGAAAGAGCATGGCCCAGGCCAAAAATGTGTAAGAAAATAAAATAACAACAAACAAGCAAAAAAAACAAAAAAAACAACAACAAAAAAAAAAAACAAAAAACAACTGTGGCATTCTATTTGTGGGTTTAAAGCCAATTCTCCATTTCTCAATTGTACTTGACTGGCAAATATCTATGGGATGTTATTCACTGAGTCAGTAGCATGTGCTAGAAGCTACTCTTATGTGTCATCTCGTCTGTTCCTGATGCCATCCCTATGTGGCAGATATTAAGATTATTCCAATTTTCAGATAAATAAAGTGACTTTGGACCCTTCAGGCCTGAGTAGACCCAAGAAATTACCTGAACCAGTGATTGCATGTTTATAGCTGAGATTTACCTAGGAAACCCCCGACACTATGCTTGGTATCTCAGTCCCAGTAAACTGTGGTTATGAAGTTCCCCAAATGATTTTCATATACCATCCTGTTTGGAATCCACCTGCCCATCCAAATGACCTTGTTATTTTCCAGACCAGAGCACTGAAACCCAGAAAGTCTTAGTGGCATGGTCATTTTCCATCAATACTATTCCAAAAATATAAAATATTTTATTGAGTACCTTTCTATGTGCTAACATGTGCAATTTCGTAGTCAGACTCTAAGATGGTCCCCAAGGGTCCTCACATTCTGGTATTCACATCTTTGAGAGGTGCTTGCCACACAGGGCTGACATGTATTATCCAAGAATATGATGGCAGTGATGGTGTATGACTTCCGGGGTTGGGTCATTTTTTAAAACTCGCTGCAACTGCTTCCTGGGGAGAAGCACTGGCTTCTCCACTCAGTGGAGAGCCAGTTGCCATGATGAGAGGAGGCTCAAGAGCCTTATGGAGATTTTGCCTGGTGAGGAACTGGGACCTCCTGCCAATGGCCAGGACCAGCTTGTCAGCCATGTGCATGAGCCATCTGAGCACAGTGACTACCTTAAGCTCCAATTAAGCTTTCAAATGGCAGCAGTCTGAGCTGGCACTTTGGCTTCAACCTTTAAGAATCCTATGCCTGAATGAGAGGTTCTTAATGCCCAGCTATGCTGCTCATGAATTCCACTGTGGCTTTAAGTTAGTAAATTGGGGGTAATTTGTGACATAGTAATTGGGGGTAATTTGTGACAGGTAACTAAAATATAATGATAGTTCAGAGAATGAGCTCTGGGTTCAAATTTCATCTATCACTTACTGTTTCACAAACATAAATTACTTAATGTTTCTGAGCTTCAGTTTTCTCATCTGAAGAGAAAAGGAAACAACAACCTCAAATTCATAGACTTGAAAGAGAATTAAATGAGATGTGGCTGTAAGGCACCCAGCATCCAACCTGGCATGAAGAAAGCACCAAAGAAATGTTAGTTATTCTTGTTAAGAACCTCAAAACCTTTCCTGGTGTCTGATATAAAGTGAGCCCTTCCTTCTCTGGATTCTAAGCATGTTTGTTGTAGTTTTGTGGGAAAAGAAAGGGAATGGAAATACAATTGTCATTAGCCAAGAATGAGTAACTGTCCTAAGGACTTGACATGCATTCTCATATTGGATCTTTGCATGGTCCTGTGAATGTAAGGGGATTGCAACTAAGGCATTTAAATAATGTAAACACTAAGATTTTGACATGAGACTTGTCCAGCAGACTGATGGGGCTAGCCTGCCAGAAGTCTGTACATAAGGGACCAGAGACCTGGGAAATCACCCACCTTAAAGGAGCTTGGAGTCTTATCCTGGTATGGCAAATTAAAGATCATCATAAGTCTTTGTCATTCCACCTCCCAAGTCTGAGGTGGCCTATTACAGTTTTGACAAACAGGATATGGTTGAAGTGACACTATGCCATTTCTAGGTCTGACCTTTTAAGAGGACTTATGGTGGCTTCTTTAGTCTTTTGAGGGCTCCCGATCAGACCCCAAGTATCAGATGAATACCACAGAGTAATTCCAGTCAACGCCATGTGGAGTAGCAGTATCATCTAGCAGAGGCTTGCCTGGATTCCTGCGTGCAAATTTGTAAGATTTAATAAAATGTTGAGCTTTAGGACAGTTTATTGTGCAACATAAGATATATCTGGGATTCTGGAGTCCACATATCCCAAAGTGCTGATGGATGGAATTCAAGAAGTCTATAAATTACATCTTTATTTTCACTGATCTATAACCAAAGTATGACATTTTTTCTCATTTAGAATGTAGGTAGCAAACTCCAGTAGAATCAGCTATATCTACAACTTTGAGAATGAGAAAGGATTTATAGACTTTTCTAAACTGCCAAGGGGGCTCGTGATTCACACATGTGCACACATTCTCTCTCACACACACAACTTAAGAATACTATTCCAAAGATATTATTATCTTAAGATACTATTACCAAAGATGTTATTCCAAAAACCTGACCTTTAAGTCATTTCATAACAATCCTGTAAGAACTAACATTATCTCCATCTTACAGTCATGGAAACCAAAACACAAAGAGTTGGGATAATGTGTCCAAGGTCACCCAGCTACTAGAGGGCCCATCTGGAATTTGAACCCATCTATCTGACTCCCCAGGAAGAAAGAATAAAAGCTCACAAGAGAGGATTCAGGGCAACAGACCTCTATTACAGGTGGCAGGGTAATTCTGAGCATGGAAGTCCATTCTCAAACTGTCTCTGGCTCATGCCAGACACTCAGAAACCAAGGGACTTCCCTGAAAGTAACCAAAGGAATTGTTTGACTGAAATAACTGTGAGGCTTTGCTGTGATTTGAATGTGTTTTCCCAAAAAAAAATTATGTGTTGAAACAATCTCCAGTACAACACTGTTGGGAGGTGGGGTCTAGAGAGGTTATTAGACAAAGAAGGTTTCTTCCTCATGAGTAGATAAATGCTGGTTTTAAGGCTGAGACTGTGAGTTCAATCTCTTCCTAACTCACCCTCCCACCTTCCACCATGGGATGATACAGCAAGGAGGTGTTCCCCAGATGCCAGTGCCTAGATACAGGACTTCCCCAAACTCCAGTCTGTAGGAAATAAATGTGTTTTATTTTCAAATTATCCAGCCTGTGGTATTCTGTTATAGCAGCACAAGATAGACTGAGACAGATCTAGGATTCCAAAGCGGCCCTGATACAGCTGCTGAAGCAGCTCACAGGAGCCCAAGAGAGGACAGGAGTGTGACTCATGACCCTCTGAGCATAGACCTGGTTTTCCTTGGGGTCATTCAGAAATAGTTGCAGATAATTCCAAACTGGTTTTGCAGTTGCATAACAGAAAAGCAGCAAGATTCTTTTGTGACAGTTCAGTGATACAAGGTGGGCTGGCTAGGAAAGTATGGGTTGTATTAATACACAGGTATAATTATTATCTTCCCAAAACCTGACATTTAATCATTTCACAACAGCAACCCTTTGAGATAAGAACTACTAGTATCCCCATCTTACAGACATGCAAACTAAATCGCAAAAAGTTGAGTTAACTTGTCCAAGGTCACCCAGCTACTAGAGGACCCATCTGGGATTTGGACTCCCAAGGTCATTAGGTTACAATGCTGAGATCTTGCCTTGTTGTTCTCTGCAACAAGCACAGGGTCTGAGCCTCAATATGTTCTCAGTAGATAATTGTTGAAAGAATAATGGAATAAATGAAACATCTCTATCCATTTACTGCTGCCTCCCCAGATCCTGACCCAGCTCCTGGTACATGAAAAGATGCCCAATAATTTATTGATTGACTTGTGAATAAATTAATTAATACAGTTGTCTTTGGTTCCAAAACCCTGGGATGGTGGGACAGGGATACGAAATGAAATCATTCAAAGAATGGGAATTCTCTTCACCAGGATATGGAGACTGTTCAATCACCGGGAGCACAAAGTTATCATTGTTGGGTTGAATAATGCAGGGGAAACTACCATCCTTTACCAATTTCCTACGAATGAAGTTGTACATACATCCCCTACAATAGGAAGGAATGTAGAAGAGATAGTGATTAATAATACACGTTTTCTAATGTGGGATATCAGTGCCCAAGAATCTCTTCATTCTTCCTGGGACACTTAACACAAAGTTTGTAATAGTAGTTGTGGACAGTACTGACACAGAGAGGATTTCTGTAACTGAAGAAGAACTCTACACAATACTAGCACATGAGGAGCTAGGGAAAGCTGGATTACTGATTTTTGCTAATAAACAAGATGTTAAATAATGCATGACTATAGCAGAAAACTCCCAGCTTTTGAAGCTAACATCTATTAAAGATCATCAGCGGCACATCCAGGCATACTGTGCTCTTACTGGAGAGGGATTATGCCAAGAACTTGAATGGATGATGTCAGGACTTAGATGAACTTACTAACCTCTCCTCATAGACTTTGAATAAATGAAGTGGTGGACTTTACCTGAAAACTGCAAGAATTAATGGCTTAGATATATTTATAAAAACTGATGTAATTTTTTTCTGAGAAGAAAAATCAAGACCACTTATTTGAAAGAAAGATAAAGTTTCACCTTCCAATTTGATTTCTCATTAGTTTTTTCCAAAGTACTTTATTAAAGCTGTGATTGACATTTTTCTCAGTGAATCCTCTCAGGGCAATGTATAGCCTGTGGTAAAAACAAAAAGAGAGGAAGACATTTTGAACTCTTAAGAGCTTTGTTATCAGTATGCCCCTCCCTAATTGAATGCTGATCTCCTCTTATTCCACTAAGTCAATACAAATCAGCACTGATATTGTTTCCAATATTTTAAAATGTTATGTTACTTATGAAAAGTATTTTGCTTAAGGTTGTGTATATATTGTGTATATACCTCAAGTTCAACTTAATGGTTTAGATTTATGTTCTGAAGAAAAGCAAATATGCCAAAATTTGTGATATCCTTAGATATTACCCTAATGAGATACGTACGGGCATTGGTGTTAAGTGCCATTTTGTTCTTTTCCTATACGTTCTCTATGTTGAACTAACCAAACCTGCCCCCTCCCCAAATCATTTAGTTGCTCTTAGAAAAAAAATAACAGAAGAAAGCTTGACATTATACACCTATTTTTTTTTATCAATAACACATCCAGAAACACATAATCCAACTGAATGAAATATCTGTCAAATTCTTGTCTTAATATTACCAGTGGTCAGAATTGCACGGTGAACTTGTATCACATTATTCCTCGTGTTGGTCTAAATTACTGAATAGATTATTAATCCATTAATCAGTCAGTCATAAATTTCAATTAAAACTATCAAGTGATTTCTTCTTAATTAACAACTATTGTGTGAAACATGTCTACCCAGAGAGGTAACATTCTATAAACATTATTAAATAATTTAGCGACAATCTTTTAAGTATTAAAATATATGTATCAAGCAGTTAATGTGAATTTGAGAGTACAAGTAAGGCATAAAAATTTTCCAAGCAACACTTTAAATGCTTTCATTTGCAGATTCTTATTTCACCTTGTAAATGCATTATTTAGCAATAATAATGCAAAATTTTTCATGCTGTTGGCTGAAAATTTGATTGACATGATATATTATTTGTACTAAGAAAAAACTTGACCCAAAATACCTTTCATTTGCTTAGGCTTTTTTTTTTAATGTCTGAAAATTGAAGGTATTTCTGTCATAATTGTAAACAGAATTATCCTGTGTTAAAACTTATTTTTGAGTACTGTATTTGTATACCTTTAATTCCCTGAAAATTTGAAGGTTAATCCAAACTGGCATCTTTTATAATATTCAAGAAAAGAAATAACAACTTTTAATACCAGCCTTTTAAATTTCATGGAGATCTTGGTAGGAATAATAGTACCTATTATAAGCATTGACAAAACTTTGAAAATTACTTTCTATAAAATATAAAATGCTCAGTATCTAAATTAAAAAAGAAAAGAAAGAAATGAAATCATTCTCTCTTGGTGGGAGCTGTTACTTCTTGGTTCTGAAGACTTCTTTTCTGGAGCCATGACCACCAACAAGGACCTTTGAAAAGGGTAACAAAATCCAAACTCTGCAAGGTTCTTGGTCTAATGCCCCAATGTCCTGGGGAGCCCAGTGAGTGAATGAAGAGGAACTGAGTGAGTAGTCTATGAAATTCATGCTAAAGTTATTTTCCAAGCCAGACTCCTAGGCCTGGTCTTGAAACAAGCCAAAATTCATAAACAGTGAACTTAGTATTCTCAAGCACTGTTTCAATAAAACAACAATAATAATGAGTTGAAAGAATAACTGCTTTCCAGGCCAATCTAGACTAACCTCGGCTCTGGCACAGAGCCTTCTAAGGTGTTGGATGTAAAGGACAAGAGGAGGTGGGGACACAGATAGAAAAGGACACCCATTTGACTCTTGCTGTGGCCACTTCTGGTTTTGCAGTAGGTCTTTGTCCCAGTTATATTCCCATGGTCCCTTACTTTTCCAACCTGGTTTTAATCAATAGCTGAGGTCTCCGGAGCACTTTTTACCTGCCAGGTGTGCTGCTCAAGTGGGCACATGGACAGGAAAAGAGATACCCTGAGAAAAAGAATGTCAGAGTCTGCAATTTAGTTTTATTTTGAAATAAAACAAGGTATACCATGAAGATAAATTAAATAATAGATATAAATGGCCCAGCCCCAGACCTGGCACCAGATTAAATGTTCAGGAGCTGTGAGTTCTCCTTCCTTTTGCAAATTACAGCTATGCTAACAGAGACATTTGCCTTGGCAATGCCTGTTCCCAGGACGTGCTCGATACACTGCTAAAGAGAGAGTATAAGATTTTCAACTGCTGTGTTTAGTTTCCCAGTCAGGACTAAGATTCAAGAAGGTGGTTTCCAGTAAGCATCCATCCTGAGCGGATCATGCCTATCCCTTCCAGTTATGAAATATTTTTAATATCACATCTGGTTCCTATATTCATTTCTTTAATACATATTGAGTGTCTACCACCACTTACCAAACACTGTCAAGCAGCAATGAAAGACTACATGTGGGCGGTGGGGACTTGGAAATGCCTTCTCTTCATGGAGCTTCCATTCCAACAGGAGAGACAAGCAAATACGATAGTACAATATGTAGTAGGGTCAATGCTATGGAAAAAAAGATAAAGGAGGGAAGGCATAGTGAGGATGTGGTTTCTGAACTTGTCATTGAAGTATCATACCCATAAGGAAAAGCGAACCAATCCTAAGTGTGGAGCGCAACAAATTTTCTCAAAGATAACATACCCGTGGAACCACTACTCACATCACGATACAGAGCACAGCTAGTAGCTGAGGTTCCACTTTAAATAGGGTGTCAAAGCCAACTCTCCTGAGATGTAGGAGACATGACTAAGATTGCTGACCAAATATTTCCAGCTATCTGCCTCCTGGACTTAAGGTAGATTTTCACTTCTCTGCTACCTGTAAGGTATAGCCATTGACTTGTTCCAGCCTGTAATATATGAGCAGATAAGAACCCCTATCAGGCTGTGGTGATCACGGCACCTATAATATGATGGAGCCTCCATTAGCCTCAGTCCGAAGTTACTCTGAGGTGCAGAACATCCCTGCTAACCCCAGTCAGCACAGTCAGCATGTATCATGGTGATACATGATGATTGGTTAAGTTACTGAGATTCAGGGTGTGATTGTTACCTCAGCATACCCTAATTCCACCTAACTGATAATCAGAGTTATATCTCAGTAAAGATTTGAAGACAGAAAAGAATGAAACTGGAGCTGGAGCAGTTTCTAAGTGGTTACAGCACTTGACTGGCATGCACGAGAATGTGGGTTCAAACCTCAGCAGCACATACACAATGAAGTGTCAGAGCAATGAAAGCCACATGAAAAACTAAATAAAATGGATTCTCTCTTTCTCTCTTTCTCTCTTACTTACACACTCACTCTCTTTCTCTCCCTCCCTCCCTCCCTTCTTCTCTCTCTTAAAAGAAAAAAAGAGTGAAACTTCCAGAAACCCAGAGGAAGAGCAACACTGAGAGAGTAAATGTGAAGCCCTCCATTGCCTCTTCCATGACAGGAGGACACAGCAAAAAGCTGCAGTCTATGAGCCAGGAAAAGGCCTTTGACCAGACACCATATCTTTGGGCACCTTGGTCGTGGACTCCCAGCCTCCAGAAATGTGAAATTAATTTCTGTCATTTGTAAGCTTCTTGGTATGAATATTCTGTAACAGTCATGTGGACACAGACAGTGTCTTAGACTAGAATCCACCAGAAGTAGACCTTGAACAAGGATTGGAATGTAAGTGGCTCATTTGGTAATTGATCCCAGAAAAACTGAGAAGGGAGCAAGAAAATGAGACAAGGGAGGAATCTACTCTCGGGGGTGCTGAACGACCAGGTTACCACTATGGACAATGGGGGCTCTATCCCACTAGGGACATCTGAGAGGTGATGCAGAATATACCTCAGAGTATCTCCCCACCCCCAGAGCCATGAGGAGGCTCAGGCGTTTAGCCTCCAGTATTGGCTGTTGGCTAATGCTGCTCCCCAGGTGTTAATGCCTAGGTATTTTCGGGCAGCCAAGAGCTAGCCAGCAGGCCACTCTGCAGGTGCCTGTCCCTCCATGGGATGCCTTAGTTATGCCAAGGGATGGGCAAGGCACTAGTGCACCTGCTGCCAACAGAATGAGGCCATTGTACCTGCAGAACAAATATATACATGCATAAAAGTATCAATGACAGGACCCAGACTCAACAAGTATTCTTGTCCCCTTATCTATACTATGCAACATCCTCCATTCTCTTCTCCTGCCTCCTGCTTTACCCTGATCTAATCCATTCACCATGCTCAAGCAAATGATCTATAAAACAGGAGCATCTGAGAGTGGCACCCCTACACACAGTCCTGCATTCATTTCTATCTGTCAGGGATACAAGATCCTGTATGAACTGGCCCTGCACATCATTTTGACCACTCATCTCCTCCACTCTGCATTTCAACATCAGTACCACAGCCATACCCAAGGGCTGGTCCCACCTACGCCCTACCCTTCTCTCAAACTCCCATGTCTTTGAGAACTACTGTCCACTTTTCGACTCCACTTTGAGTCTTCATCTTTGTCTTCCTAGTCAATTCTTACTCATTCAAAAAATGTTTGTTCAGGCCATACTCTGCACCAGGGCCCGGAGACACAACTGTAAATAATCAAACTAGGCTCTCCTGAACTCTGTGAAGATTACTGGAAGCTGGGAGATAAAGACCAATAATACAAAAGTAAATGAACAACAAAGTCAAATAATAGTAAATGCAGAGAAACAAAAAGGGACTGTGTTAAGTGACAGTGGTGACTACAGGCAGGAAGCACTGGGATAACTGGGTGGTCAGGCAGAGTCTCATGAGGGATAACACCTGGATGGCATGAAGTTGTTAGTCATGCCAGAGCCAGGGCAGCATATTCGAGGCTGAGGGTTAAGGAAAGGGTAGGTCCTGAGGTAGGTAGAGACCCGGAGAGCCACCAGAACAGGGTCAGAGCCAGCTACAGAAGAGAGGTAAAAGATGAGCTTGGAGGGCAATGGAGGTCATCATGGAGGGATGATGGAGTCACAGGAAGGTGCTGCACTTTACACTCCAACTTCAGTTCACCTGATGCCTCTGTGCGCATCCAGAGGGACAGAGGGTCCACTTCTAGCAACCCTTTCCTGGCCCACCTTTATGATTGGTACTCTTGATACAAGGGTCCCAACAGTTTGTTTCAAGCATCTATTCTTGGCCTTCACTCTACCTAGCTTGTGGCATTAGATAAGAGATTCAGCCTCTCTATGCCTAGAGCTTCTCTGTTAATGTACATTATATCTTCTGAGTATTATTAAATTAACTCAACCTCGCTTATAAATTGGGGAAAACAGCAAAATTTTCTCCCATGAGAAAAGTGTGTTGTGAGTTTTCCCCTTGTACCATCATCATTAGGAATGTGGGCTTTGAAATCCAGACCTGATTTTGCATTCTGGCTTCACTACTTCCTTGGGTAAATTATTTAATTTCCCTTAGCCTAGGTCTTCATAGTTGTAGAATGAAACTAATCATCATCCTTACTGCGTAGCATTCTGGGGATTGTTTTGTGAAGTAAGGCCTTTAATCACTTTCCATAGTCTTTGTACAAACAGAAATTCAATATATAGTTTCTACAGTTTTAATCAATTCTTCCAACACCCTGTGGGATGCATCTCATTTCCTCCTTTATAAAATACTATGATTGGCATTACAAGACTCCCCCTGCCACCCTCAAATGCTAGTATAGTGGAAAGACAGGAATTCCTAAACCAGAGTTCAAAACTCCCTCTGTCCTCTGTCTATACTACTAAAGGAATGGCTTTTCAAAGAGACCTGTGGAAGATTGAATAGCACCCCTTCCATGACAGGCCCGCATCTAATCCTCAAAGTCTATGAATTATTAACTTACATGGTAAAAGGAACTTGGCATGTATGATCAAGTTAAAGATCTTGAGATTGTTCTGGGTTACCAGGTGGGTACAAGTGAACTCACAGGGGTCCTTAAAAGAGTCAGAGTGTTGCAAAGATGAAAGCTGAGAGTCTGAGGACGTTGTGTGGGATTGCAGAGGCTGCATTGCCAGCTTGGGAGGGGCCACAAGCCAAGGAATGTGGGTGGCCTCCAGACACTGCAAAAGCAGGAAACACTCTCCCCGAGAGCCTGCAGAAGGAACCAACCCTGCCAACACCTTGACTTGAGCCCAGGCTCTGACTTCCATGACTGTAATAGGATATGTTTGTGTTGTTTTAAGGCACCAAGTCTGTGTGATTAGTTACAGCAGTCATAGGAAACTGATTCAAAGCTCAAGGTTCTTTACAAGTCAATCTGCCTCCTTGCCTCCTTGCCCGACGCCTGATGTCCACTAATATTTAAGCAGAGCTACTTGCAGGTCAGCACTTAGTCCAAGCACTAGCCAAGGGGAGAAGGCTGAATGCTGGACTCTAATACTCTGGGGTTCAGGGACCGACTGTGCACTCTCATTAGACCAGAGCTGGATGTCACAGAAACTGAGAGCTTCAGAATTGCAGTTCCCAGGGAGACCCAGAGCCTGGAGAATGGAGAAGGTCAAGGAATTCATGATCTTTCCAAAGAACACTTATTACGCTTTCCACCCTTAGTCAGAACCAAAAGATTTTATCCCAACCAGAACCATCCCTGAAAGACGGGTTCATCCACAGGAATTTAGCACAGTTGTGGCTCTTTTGCCTCTGACATGAAGAGTGCCAAGGGAAAAACAGCACCGTCCTTCCAGCTATCGCCACAGCACTTCGCCCTGCCTCTGTAATTACCCAGTGTCATGGTTAGTTTCTTGTGTTTTCTTTTTTTCTCCATAAACAGTGCAATTTGCCTTTGCTTTTGAAAAAGTTCCTTGGAGAAAGCACAAAAGAAATCATTTTTCGGGATCCCTCCCCACGTGGTTTCAAACTGCTAGACTCCAGATTTTTCTGAGGAAAAGTTCCATAAACATTCTGCCACGCAGAGAGCTCTTGCCTGGCACCAGGAGTGTTGTATTTGGCAGCCAGATGGGTCGCCAGGGGCACACCTGCTACAGGCAGCCCTGTCTTCTGCTCCACAGACACTGAAGCCAGGCAGCAAAGTGGGCAGTGGCAGGTGGACAGGGCAGCAATGAGAGCCCGGGGGCGGGGGTAGGTCTTACTGGGACACACCTGTTGGAAACAGCCTCCGCAAAGGAGCCCTGGAGGCAGCTGGGCCCTTTAAACACTAAGTGCAGTGAAAGTGCAGACCCAGAAAGAGTGACAATTAAACCATGAAAAATTAAAAAAAAAAAAAAACCAGAGAGAGAGGCTTGTATGAACAGAAGGTGAGGTAGGTGTGTGGAAGGGGGCAGAGAGGAGAAGAGGAACAGGAAAGGAAAGAAAAGGAAAGGAGAGGAAAAAGGGAGGGATAGATGGAGGAACAAAGCAATTATCCATAGAGTTTCTTAGAATTTATGGCCGAGAGTCACACACACACATACCTGTCCCCAGGCCCTGACACATCCTGAGAGGGGGCCACTCCCTGTGCTCACTGCAGCTCAAGGTCTTCTCTCTTCTGGGACACTGGGAATAAGGAAGCCCATCTCCCTGCTCCTGACTCACTCTCCATGGCCTTGTGAAGAGATGCTGGGTTCCAGGAATTAGAAGCTGCTCTCTGGCCTCCTGCTTTTTCTCTTCGGAGCTTGCAGTTTGGGACTCAGGGAAAATGGAGTCCTGGAGGACTGAAACCCAAGGTCCAAGTGAGCCTCTGATGGCCAAAGTGTGCCCACTGGAGCAGGCTCATCAGACTGCAGCTAGAAAGCAGCTCAGCCAACAGGGTCCAGTGCCCAGCTCAGGCTTACAAACCTCAGCTAAATGGAAGGTGACGGAAGCCAGGGAGAGAAACGAAGCTGGTGATCTTGAGCTGGGTGGGTTAGAGAAGAAGAAAAAGTATGGAAAATGCAAATTGTATGGTATTCTAGAAGGAAAGGGAGAGCTATGTACAGCCTGATTAAAGCAGATTTATTGACCTTTCTCTCTCGTTTTTATTCTGGAAAAGGATAATGAGGAAAATAAAAGTCATCTATAATCCCACCATCAAGAGATACCTTTTTTGACAGCTCAATTGAAATATAATTGGCAGACAATAGAGGGAAAATGTTTGAAGTGTACAATTTGTAAGTTTTGACACACGTAAACACCCATGAAACCGTCACAATAAAATAATTATTATATCCACCATTCCAAGAAGGTTTCTGTTATGTTTTTTTAATCCCTTTTTTCTATCCCTTTATATTTTACCCCCTCTGTTGGCTTATTAGTTATAATATAACTCTTATTTGTGGATTTTACTGGGTGCTCTAGGATTTATAAGAACCTCCCAATAACTGGGCATGGTGGCACACACCTATAATCCCAGTGGTTTGGGAGACTGAGACAGAAGGATCACAAGTTCAAGGCCAGCTTCAGCAACTTAGTGAGGCCATAAGCAACTTAGTGAGATCCTGTCTCAAAAATAAAACAAATAAATAAAAAGTGTTGGGGATTTGGCTCAGTGGTTAAGCACCGTTGGGTTCCATCCCCCGTAGCTGCTCCCCCCAAAAAAGAACCTCCAAACAAAATCCTTCTGTTTCACCCTCCCTGCTCTTTGTCTTCATTGTCAAACCTTGTACTTCTTTGTATGTTATAAACCCCACAACACGTTGCTACTCTTTTTTACCTAAACAATCAACTGTATTTTACAGAGATTTAAATAGGAATGTTTTCACTCGTAACTGATATTTCTGGGGCTCTCCATTCCTTTGCATAGGTCAACTCTTCTCCCAGCATCAATTTCCTCCTGCTTGAAGGACTTTAATATTTCTTAAGAGGCAAATTGGCTGGTGATCAATTCTTTCAGCCTTATTTTGCCTTCCTTTTTAAAAGATATCTTCACTGAGTTGATAGTTCCTTCTTTCTGTGTTTAAATGTGCTGCCCAAAACTCCTCTAGCTCATACTGTTTCCAACAAGAAATCTGTCATCTTCTCTATATTCAGTACAGCACGCGTTCTTCTTCCTCTGGTTGCTTCTGAGAGGCTCTCTTTGCCACCTGTTTTCAGCAATTTGATTATGAAGTGTCTTAGCAAAGCTTGCTTCATGGATCTAGGGCTTTGCCAAGCATTTTGGATCTGTGGGCTTATGCTTGTCATCGAATTTGAAAATTGTTCACCATTATTTCTTCAAACATGTTTCTGTCTCCTCCCTTCAGAGATCCCAACTACCTATAGATGAGAGCACTTAGTTTTCCCACAGCTCACCTGTGCCCTCTTTAATTTCTTTAGGGACTACGGCTTGATCGATTTGAATTTTTTTCTGTTTTTTTTTCTTTAGCCTTTTTTTTTATTAAGAAATTGAGTTATTGTACAATCATAAATGCATATAAAGTAACAATATGATACGCTCTGGGTATTTTTCCAGAGGAGTTAGAATCAGCTCATTACAATGACACAGTAAAATCTACGATCGGTTCGATTTTAAACCTTAACTTCAGAGCAACTCAAGCCACTGGCTTTGTGTGAGGAGCTGCCTGGGGGAAGCCAGAACCCTCACTGTCAGGAGGCAATTACAAGCATCTAGGCGAGAGAGGATGGCGGTTTGGACTAGAGTCATGGTCAAAGAGACCAGGAGGCGTTCTCAGGAAATATTTAATCAAAAGCATTTAGTGACTGCATGTAGACAGTGAGAAACAGGGAGTTTTAAGGGCTCATGCTTCCGACATGAAAACCTGGATAGATTAAAAAACCATTTAGTCCAATATGGTTCACTGGAGAAGGTTGCAGAGGAATAAATAATTACTTGGAGCCTGATGAATTGAATGAGCTTGTGCCATTTTGTGGGTCTTGGTTGTAATCTACATAAAACTACCATGGCTTGAAAGATATCTGGAGACTCACTGAAGGATCAGAATGGCAAGAGACATGGGCACTGAAAACATTCAGGCAAGAAGAAGGCAAAAATGAGGTGAAAATAGTCTGGTGCCGATGTTGCTGGTGGCATCGCCACACCTGGACACTTGCTGCCTCAATCTTGGACTCTCAGTCACTTCTGCACCATTCTAAACATGCTCTGATTATCTCTGCACCTCAAGGGTCCAATGCTCCAGGCTGAGAATGTGTGGTTTGCTAAGAACCAGAAGAGAGAACGTCTGTGTTCCATCCCCCAAATGGAAAGAGGATGGACAGTCCACTGGAGGGTCTTTAGATATCGGAGTAGAAATATAGAGTAGACATTTAATCAGAGCTGGACCAGAACTCAGGAGAGAGGTCTGGATTGTGATAAAACCTTAGCACCCTTAGCCCGTGTAGGTGGCCTGCTGAGCCCAGGGACATGTGGCATCACAGAAAGAGAGTACAGCATAAAGAGGGAGGACAGCCAACGAGCAGGCCCTCAAAGCTGGTCAGGGATGACAAGAGGGATCCCCAGAGGGAGTGGCCAAGGAAGTGGAAAGCAAGCCAGGAGCACAAGGGACCCCCATTGTAGCTACGGAGGCACCTGTGGTAAGGAGTTCAGGGGAGGAGGACGGGAAGAGCTTGAGTCTCGAGACTCACTGGGGACTTGGCAGAAGCAGTTTTGATAGCACAGAGCAGGGTTCAGAACAGAGGCACCTGGAGGGTAGCAAAGGGAGACTAGCATGGGTGACTCCTTCTAGAAGTCTGCTTGCTGGGCAGAGCCAAGAAGTAGGATGGGTTTGGTTTGCTTTTCCTGATTAGGAGAGAGATGAACATGTTTAAGACTGGACTGGAAAGAGCCAGGAGAGAAGAGGCTGAACAAACAGGGGAGAAACAGGGTGGGGAGTGTTTCATTCTGGTGGCTGGGGTCACTCATTCAACAAGCATTACGGAGCCCTCAGCTACACGCTCATGAGTGATAGCACAGAGGTTCAGAACACCTCTGGGGTGGGCAGATCTTCACTCTGCCCCTAGCTAGCTAAGTGACCTTGTCAAGTCACATAAGACTCATGAGCCTCTGTTTCCCCAACTGTAAATGGGACCAACAACATAACCCCCTTCACACGCTTGCTGTGAGGAATAAGTGAGTTAAGGTATGAAAAATAGAGCGGCAAACATTTTAAAAGCCCTTATTTTGTGCTTATTAGTGATTTGTTTCAGACAGGTGGGTAAATCCAGTCCCTGTTACTCCACCTTGGTTAGAAACAGAAGTAAAGATCATAATTTTTAAATGTATTTTCTTCCCTGCATACATTAGTCTCTGTAATATATTGAAGCATACACACACACACACACACACACACACACACACACATATATATATATATATGCAGCAAATCTTTAACAAGTGCCTAATCATAGTGTTCTAAGTGGTACAGATTTAATCCTCAAAAATACACAGTGAGCATAATCATCCCCGTTTTACAATTGAGGAACTAGGGCAATAACAAGTTTATGTAATTTGCCCCACTTCACCCTCCCGGGTAGTCTAGCTCCAAAGCCTGTGTTCCTAGCCACTAGGCTATCCTGTCCCCACCAGCTCTAAGAACAAGTCCAAGAGTAATAACAGGATGTGAAATAAGAGGGGCACAGCCAGAAGGTGTGGGAACAAGCTGGAAAATGGGAATCATGGTAGGTGGGTCCTGAATGAAACTCCTCTGTCCAGAATTTACACCTTTGGTGCTGACGTGGTGGTGTTTTTCAGTGACTGTTAGAAGTAATAGGCCAATGGAAATGCATGCATCTGGAGCCATCAGAGCTCCCTGCTTGTTCCTTAACAACAAGCTATACCTTTAGTGGTCTTGATGGACAATGTTCCTGACTTCAGGGCAGTCACTCAAATGACTATGATTACAAAAAGACCCTCGCAGCTGGGCGAGGTGGCACACACCTATAACCCCACAGACTCTGGAGACCAAGGCAGAAGGATCACAAGTTCAAAGCCAGCCTCAGCAAATTAGCAAGGCCCTAAGCAGCTTAGTGAGACCTTGACTCAAAATAAGAAAATAAAATGGACTGGGATGTGGCTCAGTGGTAAAATGTCTCTGGGCTCAATCCTCAGTACAAAAAAAAAAAAAAAAAGAAAGAAAGAAAAAAAAAAAACCAATGGAAAAGAAAGAAAAACCCCTGCTGAAAGTCAGCTGCTAGACTGGGATTCCAAGGAGTTTCTAAAGCATAAAATGCATGGTCAGTGGCTGTCAGCCGAGCCAGGAAGGGTTTTGCCCGCTGACTTCACTTTTTATCTCTGCCAAGGGACACCCCAAAGCCACCGCAGTCTCTGCATCAAGCCACTTCTGTAAGGAATTTCCATCACGAAAGAAAACAGGCAAATGCAGGGATGGGCGAGCCACTAGTCTGTGGTGTTCAGAACTTTAATTGCTTCTGTGGGATTATTCACCCCAAGAAGGGCAGGAGTAGGCAGCAATAGTGGATTCCCAAGGACTTGGGGTGGTGTGACAAGCCACCCAATCTGAGCACGTGACCCCGAGAGATGTTTTAAGGTTTTTACCCCTGCTGGGTTCACTTAGAGAGATTTGAACCCCCTCAAAAGAACTTCCCAGCCTCCTTCACCCAGCTCCAGCCCTTGCTTCAGGTTTCTTCCTTATATAAGCCCATTAGGAATTCTTGGCTGATTCATTCCAGTTCTCTCCTTTCAGGAATACAAAACGTCAGAGCTAGAAGGAACCCAGAAAAAACTGGGCCAAGCTCTGTATTTTGCAGATCACAGCCACTTCCCAGCAGTCTGGACTTGAACATTGGACTCCTAGGGGTTAGTTTCACCCTGACCTCTGCACCACACCACCCTCTCCAGGCTATGGAGGGAATTGCCTGTGGGTGGCACTGACTTTCAAGGCTGTTGTTCTACCAACACATTCTCAGCAGACTTTCTCTGCAGAGGGCCCCTGGGTTGTCTCTAGGTTGTGTCTCTGTTTGAAAATATCCCTCTCTCCTGCACCCCTCCTTAACTCAGGGGGCCCTGGTTCTTCCTTATGAAGGTGGTAGGAAGGTAGACTGCAGAAGTAGGTAAGGAAGAACATGGAACTGGAGCTGTTGAGGAGAGGGGCTGGCCTGGGCCTTAGAAGAACCTCTCTCCTTGGCAGGAGAAACCATGTTGCATGATGAGAAAAACCCAAGCTGCCACATCATAGGCCTTAAAACAGATCCACGAAGAGCTCAAGTTTCTATTTCTCAGGATGACTGTCTCTCTTCATTCATCTCAGACACTGCAAGAATTAAAAAAAAAAAATGCCTTCAGGAGTCAGACAAGAGACCTAAGTGGATTGATAAGCATCAGATATGAGGGAGTGTGAGAATGTGGCAGCCAGAGGCTCAGGTCCTCTGTCAGGTCTTACCCTGCCACACTCTGCCTCATAGTCCATATTTAAGTAATTATTTACTGAGCACCTTGCCATGTCATGGCACTGTTGGCTCGAAGCACCCTGGATATAGTAACTGCCTTAAGCCCCACAACACGTCTGTGAACTAGTTGTGATCATAAGCATCAAGGTTTGTAAGTGGGGAACTGAGGCATGGAGCACTTCACCAGCTTTCCAAAGAGAGGGCAAATAAAAGGAGTTAGGCTAGGATTTGAGCTCTGGCTCCAGAACCCAACTTCTTAACTGCCAGTATTATATACACACCACAAGTATACAGACTGTGTCCTGGGACATCTTGAGAAACTGACTTTAT
>PVKS010010095.1:0-61409 GCA_004027875.1 Aplodontia rufa | reverse complement strand
GGGGTTAACTCACTGATTGGGTTAAGCCTATTATGACCCAATCATTTCACCTCACCCATCCCGAATTGTCACACATGAGCTTTTGGGGGACGTCTATATTCAAACCATAGTAGGTGTATTTTAATTTATTTATTTTCTGTTTGTATATCCTAAGTCCTTCCTAAGACTTCCGAAGGCTAGAAAGGTCAAAGAGAAGCCCCAGTAATCCTTTTCCATCACCTGGATGCATCTGAAACAAGCAGCAGCAACCTCACTGAAGAGGAGGTAAAGGCATGGAGAGGGAACCCTTCTGCAGGGTGTGTGAGAAAAGATGCTTAAAATCTGCAGGTGGAACAGCAGTTCTGAGAATTAACTTTTGAGATCTCCGGCTCTCACCCAAGCACCAAATAATTACACTCTACTGCTTAAAGAAGTGAAAGGCTATGGCACACTGAGGGTAACCATGGCAACAATAAACCAACTTTTGACTATATTGACTCAAACCATACTAAGAGCCAAATAAAAGAAGAGGAATGCCAATATCCAGGAATAAAGGCTGTTTATCTCAATATCTACTGGTCCGCACACAATGTCAGCATTCAATCAAAAATTACCAGATATGTCAAAAACACACCACACACAGTCCCAATGAAACAACAATGTAAAATAAAAACACAACTTACGGTGATTCTCATAAACGTCCCAGATGTTGGAACTGTCAGACAATAACTTTCTAAAAACTATGTTTAATGTGTGAAAGATCTGGTGGAAAAGATAGATACCCACATGATCAGATGGAGGAAGTTCAGCGTTCAGAGTTTCCTCTCTAAGAAAAACATCCAACAGGTATACAGATTTAAAAAGCATATATTGTATTAGACATGAGCTCATCAGACGGTGTAACACAGCTGAGAAAAGAATTCGTAAACTTTAAGATAGTTAAATAGCATTGCTCTATTGAAAAACAAAGAGAAAAGAGAGTGGAAAATGAAACAGAACAAAGCATTCCAAAGCTGTGGGGCAAGCTCAAACCACCAAGTACATGTGCAAATGGAAGCCCGTGAGAAATAGAGAATGAAACAGAAAAAAAAACTATGTATGAAATGAAGGTAAAGAAAACAAAATAGTGATGAGCACCAAAGCAAAGACCCAAGAGACTCAGAATACAAATTCTAAAACACAAGAGAAAGGGACCACCTACGTACATCTCTGTGCAACGCCAGAAAACCAATGAGAAAAATGAAAATCTTGAAGGCAGCAAGAGAAGCCAGTTCTTTACATAGAGGAGCAAAGAGATGAAGTCTACTGTAGCACACACTTTTCAGCAAAAACGGAAGTCAGAAGACAATGGAATGGCACCCTTGAGGTACTGAAAAAAATACCATCAATCCATGATTCTGCATCCAGCTAAAACAACTTTCATGAATGAATGAGGGGCTGGAGCAGTGGCTCAGCGGTTTCAGCGCTTGCCTGGCAAGCACGAGGACCCAGGTTCAAACCCCAGCACCACGTACACAACTGAATGTTGGAGCAACTAAGGCCATGTGAAAAACTAAATAAAGTTGTTTCTCTCTTTCTCTGTCTCTCTCACTGTCCCTCTCTCTTAAAAAAAGAAGAATGAATGAAAAACAAACTTTCCTTTAAAAGAAGGGAAGAACTCACTGTTAACCAAGAGAAACTGCAGTCGAAAGATACCAAAGTTCTTTGGGCAGAGGGAATAGCACCATACAGAAACTTGAATCTACACGAGGAACTGAAGATCTCTAGCAACAGTGAATAGAAATGAATATTCCAATGGAATTTTGTATTATTTTTAATCACTCTACAATGTAATTGACTACCTAAAGCAAAACTAGTAACAATGTATTGTAGAACTTCTATAAAAAGGAAACTAGAAGGCAATAACGGCTTAAAGAAAGGGAGCAAGAAATTGTAAGGATACTATTATAAGTTTCTTACGCTGCAGAGTACACAGTACAGGAGAAGATTCTTTGAAGGTGAGAAATCAGAGAAGTCTATTGAAATGAGAGGGTAACCACTAAAAAAGTTTAAGAGGATATATGACAAATACATCAATAGTGAGGATAAAATGGATCATAAAAACACTCAGTTTAAAAGTAGACAGAATGAGGAGAAAAGAAAAAGGTAATAGATGAAAGAAGAGAACACGGTCGGCAAAGAGGTACATTTAAATCCAACCAGACCCATAAATGCACTAAATATAATTGGCAGAAGAGGTTAGATTAAATAGAAGGCAAACCTGCCTATGTTAACTTTATAAAAACTACTCTAAATAGAAATGTGTCCGTAGATTAAAAATAAAAGAATGAAAAAAAAAAGAAAGTGTCATGTCCATATTAACCTTAAGAAAATAAAGTGGGCATGCTATACTAAAATTAAAAAGTAAATTTTAAATAGGGAGCATTATGGGGAATAAAGAAGGACGCTATAAAATGATAAAGGAATAAACTATTTAAAGGTATATTTAATATAACAAGAAATGGCAAACCTTTTAACAACCAAACCTGCCATTCTTCTCTATGGATTTTACAAGAGAAATAAAAGCACATGTCCACACTAAGTCCTACAAATAAATAAATGTTTATAGCACTTTATTCGCATTATCCCCCAAACTGGAAACAACCAAAATGTCTATCAACTGGTAAAAAAAAATGAATAAATTGCATTTCATCCACACAGTGGACTGCTACTCAGTAATAAAAAGGGATGAATAACTGATAAATGCAACATTATGGGTGAATTTCAAAAGCATTATGCTAAGTGAGTGAAGTCAGACATCAAAGTCTCTGTACCGCGAGTTTACTTATATAACGTTTTATGTAAACAAAGCTACAAGTAAAGAAAAATGCTCAGCAGTTGCCAGGAATTAGGACATGGAAAGAGGACACTGACTTCAAAAGCAGGAAGAAATTTGGGGATTGAATAAAATATTCTGCATCTTGATTCTAAGTGTTTAGATGACTCTGTGTTTGTTACAACAAATGGCCCCTGGCTAGGATATTTTGACCTAGCAATGGTGCAAAAGCCATGCTCATTCAGTAAAAGCGGACTTCAAATTTTGAATTTTGACTTTCCCCCCCAGGCTAGTGTTATGTAGTACTACAACAATCTCTCAAGATGACGGACAGGGGCAGTGAGCCAAAACTCTAAGCCAGCAATGAGATCCCGAGGGCAAATAGCCAGTGCACTCCAGGGTACTGTGTTGCTACACTGGGACTATCACTTGGTGCATTAATGCCCTTTGGACTTTATATGTTCAACTTATGATGTAACGTAACCCCAACATGTGTCTAGGACCAGCTGTACTTTTTAAAAAAATGTATGACTTCTATTAAATGTAAGCTACATCTCAATAAAAAGCAATAGGAACTGGCCTAAGCCTGTAATCCCAGTGACTCGAGAGGCTGAGGCAGGAGGATCCCAAGTTCAGTGCCAGCCTCAGCAATTTAGCAAGGCCCTGGGAAAATTACTAAGACCCTGTCTCAAAATAAAAATAAAATAAAACAAAAATGGCTGTGGATGCAGCTTGGTGGATTAGTACCTCTGGTTCAATCCCCAGTACTTAATAATAATACTAATAGGAAAAATAAATGAATAAAATTATGCCAGCTTCAATAGGAATTTAAATAATATGACAGTTTTCCCCCAAGGCCCATGTGTTGAAGACTTGGTCCCCAGGCTGTGGTGACGGTGGGAGGTGATGGAGACTTTGAGAGGTGGGACCTGCAGAGAAAATGTTGGGTCACTGGTGGGGCATGCCCTTAAAAGGGATTGTGGGCTTCTTGTTTACTCCATATTGCTAGAGCCCTCAAATAAATTCCTAGGGAAAAAGTGTATTCGAGGTAAATTCTTAGAGCCCATCTAGTGGTAAATATCTTCATTCTTCACTCACAGTTATAGTTTGGTTATAGGATTCCAACTTGGAGAAAATTTCCAACTACCCCAAATAGCTTTAAAGATACTGTTCCAAGTTATGTATTTTTATTCTTCTGTTAGCATCCAGTGCAGGGAATTAATTGTGTATATGTCAGTCTAATGCTTATTCTTTTGTAGATGACATTATATTTCCTTCTCATAAAGTTTTGAGATTTCATTGTCCTGAATATACTTATGCAATAAGTTGAGATGTGGGAATATTATCACTTATCATACAGAGTACTTTAAACCAAAGATTCACCTCTGGAAAAGTTATTACATTTTTATTTTTATTTCTGTTTCATGGTTTCCCCATTTTGGAATTCTTAAGAATCATAAGGTAGATTCTCAGGTTGGGCCCACTAAGTTTTAATTTCCTTTTTTTTCTTTGTGAAATCAATTTCAAATTAAACTAACTTTTTGTGTATGTATTTGTATAAGAAATATAAATGGATTCACATAACTACCACCACAACATGTGTAAAGAACAATTCGATCATACACTAAAATCTTCCTTTTTGCTATCTTTTTGTAGTCACATCTGTCCCCTATTCTTAATTTCTAGCAACCAGTGATTTCCTTTCAATCATTATAATTTTGAATGATTGAGAATGTCAGATAAATGGAATTGTGTAGTATGCAAACTTTTGAGATGAACTCCTTCCATTCATTCTAAGGAAAGTCATTCAAGTTTTTACACACATTATTAGTTTCTTTTCAGGGCTGGAGTGATAGCGTAGCAGTTACAGCACTTGCCTGGCATGCGCAAGGACACGGGTTCAAACTCCAACACCACGTGCACTACGAAGTATGTGAGTAACGAAGGCCACATGAAAAACTAAATGAAATTGATTCTCTCTTTTGCACTCTCTCTCACTGTCCCTCTCTCTTTAATAATAATAATAATAACTTCTTTTCATTGTTGAATAGTATTTCACTGTATGGATGTACCACAGTCTGTTTATTTGTAGTTTGAATACCATGTAGTTTGCTTCAGTTTTTGGTGATTTATGAACAGAGTTGCTATAAACATCTGTTTACAAATTTTCATATATATATATATAATAAGTTTTTATTTCTCTATGGCAATAATCTGGGAATGAGGAGATTGCCAGATCTTATTTTAAGTGTATATCTAAATAGATAATAAATTGCTAAATGATTTTCCAGAGTGGCTGTATCATTTTGAATATTTATCAGCAATGTATGAGAGTTCTAGTTGTTTCCTATTTTCACCAGCGCTTAATGCTGTTAGCTTTTTTTGTATTTTAGCTATTACAATACTTGTGAAGTATAATGTGACTATGGATATTTTCCTTGTGACTGATAAGGTTAAATATCATTTTGTGTGCTTATTTGCTATATTCTCTTTAAAAAGTCCCTGTCAAGAATTTGCCTATTTTAAAACTTGAGCTGTTTCTTTTCATGCTATCTAGTTTGGGAAGTTACTTATACATCTTGGATACAAGTTCTTTTCCAATGATGTAATTTTTAAATATTTTCTTCTATGTTTTAGATTATCTTTTTTTCTCTTAGTAGTATCTTTCTCAGAGCAAACATTATAATTTTAATGATGTCAAACTTGCCAACTTTTAAAAGGAACTTTGCTGAAGATGTCATTCTATAAACTTTTTGCCTTGCCCTAGGTCATCAGGGCTTTCTCCTATGTTGTTTGAATAATTTTCAGATTAAAAATATCAAATGAAAACACTTTCTTTATTCCCACACAATGGAATGTTTGGTTAGTTGGCTATAGATGTCTATGTTCAAAATCATTTTCCTACAAGATCTCTAGACATTGTTACATTATATTCTTGCCTTCAGTTTTACTAATGAAGCATTATTTTAAAGGTCCTAGCCAATGGTGTGAGGGAGATTCACATAGTGAATTAGAATTCCCATAGATTAGGAATCCTATAGATTCCTAAGCCACAGGTCTGCAAGGAACCTTAGGAGCTGACTTCATGGTGTGAGTCTTTGGAATTAGATGGCCCTGACAGGGATCAATAGCTGCTGGACAATTACCAAATAGCCTTGATAGGGTAGAGGAACTTAATGTATCCTGGGAGGGTAGGTCTATGGATATCTTTGAAATGCAAAGAGTAAGCTGGTGAGTCTACTGGGAACTCCCTGATTCTGAGGCTGGGAGTGAGTAAGGACATCCAAAAGCAAGAGTTCTCTCCAGGAGCCTCAGTGATAGGTGACAGCTGCCTTTACTTCTGGGATCTCAGAGCCAGAGGCAATTGTGTCTTTTACCATCCACACAATTCATGATACTTAGATTTTTCCAACAGCTGCAGCTAAGTCAACTGTATTGTGGTGGTTTGGATGTGGTTTGTATATTGTTTGTCCCTCAAAGATTCATGTGCTAGAGGTCGAGTCCCCAATGCATCCTGAGGTGACAAAACCTTTAAGAGGTAGGACCTGGTGGGAGGTGATTAGGTCATCGGGGAATTAGTGCCCATCTCCTGGGGCAGTTTTGTCTTTTGGGCTTTATTTGGTTACTGAATGCGCAGGGTATTATAAAGTGAATTTGTCTTTGGGAAGCACTCTTGCAAGCACCCCCATCATGTGATGGTATCTGCCATGTATGATACAGCATGAGGCCCTTGACAGATGTGGCTCTCCAATCTTGGATTTGTCAACATGCAAAGTACTCAGTCTCAATTTTTTTATTATAGCAAAAAATGAACCCACATATATATAAATTGATAATCAAAATGTCCAATTTAAGATATCCCAGAAGCCTTGATAAGGAGGAACATGAAGAACAATTAGTATGCAGTTCAAATAAAAGTGACTGTTGGAGGACACTGCTGAATATGTGGATAAAAAAATAACATGTGATTTAAGGAAGTAATTTTCAGTATAAAATACTCTGGAGGCTTACACATGTTTTGAACTATCAAAGTTAGTAAATAAATTAAGTGATGAATTACAACTATTGCAATTGAATCAGTATTTCTAAAGATCAAGATCAAGAGCTATTTGAAAGAACAAAGAAAATAAGTAAAAAAAAGAGATTATAGATGTTATGGGAAAAATAAGAGGCTTAATAGATAAATCCATGAGACTGAACATGTGAATTATAAAATACTTGGGAAAAGAAGCAGAGATACAAGAAACAATCATTAAACACAAAATAGACCAGCTACATCAATTCCCTGAACTGAGAGAAGTATGCTGACTTAAAGTGCTTCAACAAATTTTTAGACTAAATCTATGAGAAAGCATATAAACACAAGCATTTGTCTAGAACAGTCCAAGAAGATTTATGAATGTTATAGAAAAATTTAAATTTGTACAAGCTTCCAAGTAAAAAGCACAGTTTAGTGACATCAGACTTTTCATTGGCAATATTGGAAGCTGAAAGACAGTGGAATTATGCCTACAGATAACTGAGAGAGAAGGTTTTAGAGAGTTTCTATGCCCAGGAGAGATAAAATAAATCTAACAGTGTAGATGAGATGCATTCAAGAATTTAGAAAGTACATTATCTAAATATCCCATCTCAGTAAAATGCCTGAAAAAAGACTCTAATTTTAAAAAAAGAAGATATGTTTAATCATATTTATAAGGACACATGTGAAAAGCATGTAAAATAATGGAGATTCTAATAAGTGAGCCATTTCATTAAATTCTACAAGTGAGAGCAATAGAGAAGGAGAAGAAGAAAGCAGGTTGAATATTATATGAGAAGCAAGAAGGCATGGGTATTCTAGACCTCTCACGTTATTAAGGAATTCTGAAGTAGAGGACGATTAGGGCACGATGATGGAAGAAACAGTGCATCTTGTTTGGAAAATAATTGGTAACTTACTTTCAAATCATGGTGGAGTACTGTGTATACGAATAATGCAACAGGAGAAGAGAAATGGCCAGGGATGTAAAGGAGGTGCAATAGAACTTCTTAATAACAATAGCAAAACTGGCAGGAATAATTATCAAACCAGCAAAATAAGAAAAGCAAATCACAGTGCAGCAAGCAATGAGTGCAAAGTTAGGTAGAGGAACCCAAGCCCAAGTGTCGGGGCTACTCACCAGGTACGTAGACTGGATTTCAGCAGCCCTGGAGTTGCTGGAATGAAGGCCAGCCATTCTCAGGGTCAAAAATAGTCATAAAAATCACAGTAGTGGCAAAATCAAATTTACAACAAAACAAAACTGAAAACATAGGAGCTGGAGCAATGGCTCAGCGGTTACAGTGTTTGTCTGGTGTGTGCAAGCCCACAGCTCGATCCCTAGCACCACGTACACAATGAAGTCTCGGAGCAACAAAAGCCACATGAAAAACTAAATAAAATTGATTCTCTCTTTCTCCCTCTCTCACTGTCTCTTTCTTAAAAAAAATAGGGATGATGTTTGTTGTTTTGAAGACTTAAAAATTATAGGGTGTCATTTTTTCTCCAAACTGACCTATGAATTCAATGCAATTCAAGCCCAAAATCTCAAAATGTATGTGCATTTATTTTTGTGGACCTTGACAAAGTAATTTGAAATTATTTGAAAAGATAGAGGGCCAGGCATAACCAAGGCACTCTTGAGGGAGAAGAACATGACAGAAGGACATTCTATGTTATCTATGCACAGCTGATAGCACACCAGATTTGAAAGAAGTCACTGATATCTGAAACATTGATACCCAATAGAATGGCAAATCCACAAGTAGATATATTATTGCAGAGCACTGGAGAAAATTCTAGAACAATTTTTAAATAAATAACTCCATAACAACGCTATGGAAACAAAAATTAAAATTTGATCCCTGTATGTCTCTGTGCCTGGAAATCTACTTTGGGTAGATAATACATCCAACTAAGGAAAACAAAACTATAAATAGCATTTAGAAAAGAAGATAGGAGTATATGTTCAAGACCTTTGGAGTAGGAAGTTTTATTCTGAAGCAGATACAAAATACTATAATAAAGAAAAGAGATTAATAGATTCTTTTATCACATTAAAATTTTAGGAAGTTCCACATACCATACAGATCCCAGAAGTCACAAAGTAGGAAGCTGTATTTGCAACATGTGAACTAATCAGAGTATTTCTCCCCAGAATATGTAGAATTCTTTCAAATAGATATGTGAAAAAGACAGATGATCTAATAGGAAAATGAACCAAATATTCAAACAGAGACTTTCCAGAGAAATCCAAGTGCACAATAAACCTGTAAGGCTAATAACTGCATTATTATGTCATAGACACTCGGTCTTTCCTCAGCCTCTCTCCTGCTTCTGGCCAGCCCCTTGTTGCAAGCCTGGATGAGAAGTTTGCTTTCCTTAGGGGGCATTTCTTGGGCTCAGCTGTTTGTAGATGTGTGGAGGTGAGATGGAGGTGGGAGGGACTTCCTGGCAGCTGCTGTGAATTCAGACTTCTAATTCAGTTCCATCATCATTGTCCTTCGCCCTGATCCTGAGTGTTGGAATTTCTCTGGATTTGTTATTTATTTGTTTCAGAATTATTATTGCAGACTGCGCAAGGAGGTTCACTAGGAACTGGAGATGGAGACTCTTGCAGGTACAGTGTGCACGGGTTACTCTAGTGCTGTCATGAGTCCGGTGAGACACATGAACACGCACAGATTAAGTCAAACAACTGTATTAATCACCGATAGGCACCAAAGGACAGTAGAAGGCTAGGATGCAAGGTGAGCTAGATCCCCCAGGCTCAGCATAGCTTCCCATGGTGGACAGAGTCTTCTCTGCACATGTCCTACTTTGCACAGTGGCTAAAGCACCTCTACTGTCCTCTCTGTCCTGGTTTTACACCCAGGGACTACTAGACTCACTCAGCTGAAACATGGCAGGCCACCCTGTGCTGGGAGGAGCGGGATCAGCCTGAGCCTATTCTGGCCAGTTCCTCTTTATCTCAGGATACTTCTTTTCTAGTACATTCTACAATTATTCTTGAGAAACATGAATGAGTAAAGGGGAACAGCTGGGTCATCCAGGCCATCGGGGGATTTGTCCTACAGGCTGTACAAGATTTTTGGCTATAGATTCATCTATTCTTGTCACTCGGATTCATCTGGTTTCTTTCTTCTAGGAATTCTGTAAATGTTCTGGTCTGCTAATGCACATTTTCTTGTTTTGCAGTAGTGTGTGTATGTGTGTGTGTGTGTGTGTGTTCTGTAGTCATTTTGTTAAAAATATTTTTCTGTTATTTTAAGGTTGGGGAAGAATGGATTGTTTTTACTCTATTATCTTAATTTATCTGTTATGCACAGACTCAATTATTTAATGGTATCTGTAGTACACGAAGGTCTTTGCCATACTTTGCCTTTTTTGAGGCTTAATTTTCTGCTAGAGTCATGTTCACAATTTTATTCAAACTTTGTATATTTTTGAAAAGCTGTCTTTTTACATCAGGGTAAGGAAACACAATGAGCTTTTTAGTGAAAACTGTATATACGTTATTATAGATTATATAATATAAGATACAATTTTCTATATAAATAAAAAATGTATAGATATATGAAAAATATAATATATAGAGCTATATAATACAATATGTATTACAATTTTATATTATGTATAAAATTTAGAATTTTAGTATTCTCCCCCCTCACTTTCCGATGTCAATTTGTGGAAGAACTTCTCTTCGATCTTTCACAAAGATTCTTTTAAAGTGTAGTAGTAGCTTGGGCTCAGGTTGGATGCTACTTACAAAACAATAGATATTTTTATTTTCTTGGTAGCCATGGGAAAATGAAGACATTTTATTCACCGGATCTTGGAGAAGAAATGGGAGAAATGGAAAGGGCAACTTAAAAAGGGCTGGGCCAAAGCAAAGACTGGACCCAAAAGAGACTCCAATACGGGACTGCAACCTGCCTATTCCCACTTGAGAAAGGGAAGAGGCTTGTCTGTGGGGGTTGGAACGAGTCTGACTTTCATTCATTTGCATTTAACATCTATTATGTGGGATTAATGTGTCAAAGAACCGCCCTTATGTGGTCCCTGTAACTGGCCTCTCCTGAGAAATGGGTTACGATTTTCCACCCATTTGGCTGGATTAGAATTCTCAAGGCTAACCTTGACAGGAAAATGCTAGAATGCCATACTTTGGCTGCAGATTCAAGCCATGCTTTCCGGTCATTTAGCTGATATTTGTTACCTCAGCGGAACATGTGTCTGATCCTCAATTGACTGAAAACTTTCAGGCAAGAAAGTTATGATTAAGTACCGCTTGCAAACCCCAAGTGTGCGCTAAAACACATAACGGCCAATGAACTTTAGCAACTGTGATGTCTGATAGGCACTTGGAGGTTGTTCCCAGCTCCGTGCAATAGTCACCTTCCATTATCACCAAGTCTGTAGTAAAGTTCTATTACCTACCAGTGCCTTGAGTAAGAAGTTCCTTGGGAAATAAATGAAGAGATGAGAAATGTCTATGAAAAATTGTGGGGAAAGAAAGAAGTGCTATAGTAGAGAGATAAGCAGAGGTGCTCAGGGTGGGAGAGCCAATAGAAGGGCGTAATTACAGCCACCACCATGAGGAGAAGCCACCTCTCCCTCGTGCCCTAGAAATCCACTACAAATCTTTAGGAAGGTGTTGCACATTCCGAAGCCAACAGGGTGCCTAGTTAAGTTTGTCTTTTTAAAGGAAAGATGAATTTAAGTCAAAGGACTTTGGGGCATTTAGATTACATGTAGGATCACACTTAAACATCAAGTTAAATGTGAAAAAAAAAAACCTGTATTCAACCTTGTCCGTGTGGTGCATCACATCAATGAATGACAAGAAGATGATAAAGAAAGAAAAAAATAACACAAATGAGTGAATGAATGACTGAAATTCAGAGAAAGGTCACAGAGGGAAGCACACTAAAAGGACAAATGTGGTCTTCAGTGATTTTGAATGAGGGAGGACTCTGCAAGGCCATTTAGAAATGTGGGTGTTAAAACTTGTCGGGATAACTGGAAGTCACTGATGACAATGAATGTTGCAGAGCCAAAGATTTAAACATCTTGAAATTCATGTGACAGTCTCTAATAAGAAAGAAGTGTTCTGCTTAAAATTATTTAGCAACATCTTTGGCAAAAAAAAGGTCATGTTTGTTTTCTCCCTAATTTTCTATATTTCTCAAATTACAGTACACAATATG
Organism: Aplodontia rufa; assembly: GCA_004027875.1. NCBI lineage: Eukaryota > Metazoa > Chordata > Mammalia > Rodentia > Aplodontiidae > Aplodontia > Aplodontia rufa. The sequence goes on along the minus strand of PVKS010010095.1, from coordinate 49,384 downwards.
CAAATACTATGTCATTTTATATGAAGAGACTTGAGCATCCACCAATTTTGGTACCACAGAAAGTCTTAGAATAAATTAATACTCCCACCCTAGATACTAAGGATGATTCTAGTGGAAACCACTTGGTGAGCAACATTACTCTATGTGGTTATTGTTGGGCAGGCCTTAAACACTGTCAAAGGTGATAGGACATCTACTACATATATCTATTTAATATAATATGCAGATTTGCATATTATTCTTTCACTTTCCAACACATGAGAGCAAAGTATCCTTAGGAAGGTCCTCCCATCCTGTTCTGCACAATCCTGGAGTATGGGCTGGCTCTGGGCACAGAAGTAAATAGTTCAGGACTGGTAGTATTATTGCTTTTGCAAGCAATGGAAGTGGGTATGGGCAGGAAAATTCATCTATCTGTAGAAATCAGAGAAGGTTCAATGCAGACATATCAAAGAATGATCAGACTCAGCCAAAGCATTGTCCAATGTGGTAGCCATGAGTTTAAAATGGGTATTAAAATTATAATTTAGAAAATTAAAATGAACACTTCAGTTCCTCAATTTCCTGCACCACATCTCCATTCCCATGGGGCCAGTGACAAGATGATGTCAGAAAGTAAAAGTCTAGGACATTTTCATCAGCACAGAAAGTTCCACTGGGCATATTGTTGGAGATGAAGTGGTCAGGCAAGTGTCCCTTTCCTGCCTGGATACAGGGAGATGGGTTGGATGTGCCTCTGCTACTGCGGTTTCCAAAGCAGCAGAGTCAAGGGAATATCTGTTCTGTGCTGCCCTCCATGGAGAAACACACCCAGAAATCCTCCCACACTGGGCTGCCTTTAGCAACCTTATTTTATATGTGAGCTCCATTGAGCGCCACTATTATTATATGTTACCCTCCTAAATCCAGATAGAATGTCTCACCATTTGGAAAAATGACATGAGTGAAAACCCCAGATGTATGCACAGGGCTCCCTGTGAAATCCAGTCTTAGTACATTGAGTTTAATCCAAATGTATTTCGAAAACAGTGGTTTCAATTGTTGTAAACTACAGAACACATGGAGAATCCCTGGAGAAACAGATGTTAGATCTTCTGATAGCAGTAAAACATCCAAAAAAAATTCTTGTAAATATGAACAAACTTGACTAATAGAGGATTTGGCAGTTAAGGAGATAGGAATGCACGGTGGATGTCATTTGGTTTTCTAAAATAGTGGCATGAGTGTCATTAAAAAAGAAATATTCTTTTAAATGTCTGTTATTTAGTTTTAAAATGAAAAATATTGAATAGTTAAACTTTATTAAGTGTAAAATTGGTTTTTAGAGTGCTTTGGAATGGAAGCTACCAGGAAGCAAAACTTGAGAGATCATTGAAAGCAGCTGCTAAAAAGAGAAAAAAAAAAAAAGTCAAAAGGCTAATTTTTAGGACCAGGTCCAAGGTAGAACCTTTTAAAAGGCTATTGATTTGGTTCTGGACTCAAATCCCAGAGAGTTCTACAGCCATGGGCAGGACCAAGCCTAGCCACTAAGAACTGTTGCTACGCAGGTAGCTGAAGCTAGATTTGGGGACATCGAGGTGCCCAAAGGCATGACTGGACCCCTTCCAGTGTTGCCTTTTCCTTTCTGCTCTCTTGAGTATATAGGAATTTCTTCCTAGAAGGTAAGGAATGAGATGAGCATTCATCATGAAGAGGGACATGACAAGGATTTTAGAGGACCAAATTTCTTTCCTAGATAGGAAAAATTCAATCAGTTTGATTCTCTAAATTGATTTCTCTTTATTTCTTTTTCTTTCCCTCCCTCCCTCCTTCTTCCCTTCCTTCCTTTCCCTTCCCTTTCTTTCCTTCTCTCTTTCTTTATAATGTTATAAATATAAGGAACTTGGAAAAAGGTGTTTTCAGCAGAAAACTGCTGGATATAGCTCTCAATTGTTACTGGATTCAAGAGAAAGTATTTATAGACAAGGTTAAAACATCACAACTGGACTCGTGAAGCTAATGTCATCATTTTAACACATATCAATTTGGTGTCCACCTGGGTCTGCTTGCAAGGGGATGCCCTTACAGAAAGGAAGGGAGACCAAACTCGTGGACAGATCTCACCTTGCTGTTCCTTCCCCCTTCTTTGCTCATCTGCAGTGACTGGTATAGATGCTGCTGTCACTCTGGACAGTCTCCATCGTGAGATTTCTATAATGACTCTGTTTCATCTCCAGGGTTGGGGTGTCTCTAGAACAGGGCTGTGCATGATTCTTCTTACTTCCTTAGCAATCAGCCAATCATCTTTTTGTAGTAGATTCCATCAGGATACATGAATGTGTGGAATGAGAATATAGGGACATTTGGTCCAAGCAAGAGAGTTGTGGTTGCTGCTATGGTTTGGATATGATATGGGTATGGCTCACGTATTGGAGACATAGTCTCTAGTGTGGTAAGGTGGTAGGACCTACCTTTAAGAAGTGAGGTTTAGTGTGAAATCACTGAGGATATCAAGTTCCAAAGGGATTAAAGTAGGTCTTGTGAGATTTTGAGCTTTTTCTCAAGAGACAAGGTGTTTTGTTTGTTTGTTTTATTTTTTTATTTTTTATTTTTTGCAAAAAGTAGGGCCTGGTCCTTCCACCTACCCTGGTTCCTGTTTGACCATGTGATCTCTCTCACATATGCTTCCACCATGGTACCATTCACCATTAGGCTCTCAATAGAAACTAAACCAATAGGGACACCTGATCTCGAACTTTATCCTCCAAACCATGAGCTAAATAAACTTCTTTGTTTTATAAGTATCCAATTTCAGGTATTTTGTCATAGTAAAGGAAAACTGACTCACATAGCTGTTCAGTCAGCTTGGAAAGTCTTCTTGTGATGCTATGCAGTTATGTATCTTCATCCCGCACAATCCTCTTTTCAACAATCCTACTTAATAGTTTTGCCAATTAAAAATGTAATCAAGTGCCAGGAGCAGAGGCTCACTCCTGTAATCCCAGCAACTCAGAAGACTGATGCAGGAAGAACACAAGTTCCAAGCCAGTGTCAGCAACTTGGCAAGGCCCTGAGTAACAGCAAGACACTGTCTCAAACTAAAATATAAAACAAAAAAGGCGGGGGATATGGCTTAATGGTTAAGCACTGTTGAGTTCAATCATAGTACCCCCCCAAAAAAATGTGATCAAGTGATTACCGTGTGGCCAACCTTCCTTTTGTCATCTAGCAGTGATGAAGGGCCCATACCACTTGTGTAAAAACTTCATGACGTGAATTCAACTGTGCTTATCAGATTAAATGACAAAGCTAATTCTCAGTAGCTTTTTCAATCAACAAACTTTGTCAAGGTATTTTCATTGATCGTCTGCCATGTACGTAAAATGTATTATCTCCAGATCTATCATTCTGGTATAGGCTAAATTCTGAAAAACATAAAATGCCTGGCTTCCCAAAGAGAATCTGGCTATTTCTTCTAGGAGCATGAAAAGAAATACCGCCCACCCAGTTCATTTGGTATCTACTTTCACATTTTAATGAATAGTTAGAGTAATAATTACCAAATTTCTATATTAAAGAAAAACAAGTCAGCATTTTGCACAATAAATACCGAATTGCACCATTATCTACGCATGTGCTGGTTTTCTGTAAATACAGAAATTTGATTTTGTCATTGTGACTGCTCATTGCAATTGAAAGCAGATAAATAATGGATGGCATGCCACTTGTTCATTAAAATTCTATAAAAGGAAAACATACACTGGTTATTCCCTTCATGAATTTGGCCACAGAAGGTTCATACATAATTGTGCTTTGCATTTCATTCTAATTAGCTGTGAACTTAATCCATGCTACCCCAAATCAAAGAGCAAAGGGACTTTCTTATTTTCTATGTCTGGCTTCAGGTTGGGAGAGGTTCTAGTCCAGGGAGCTGGGGTCATGTGAACTGGGTCTGGGCCTTAGTAATTGGATCAAGCAGGGCTGTGCCTAATTCAGGGTTCTTTGCTTCTCTCTTTCTGAGACAGGGATAGCTTTTGGCCTCAACACTGGCCTCTCTACTAGTCTGTTCATCTGGGCAAAGTATTGGTGTTTACCTCAAAGGTGGGTACAGTATAGACTCAGTCAAAATCCCATTAGATGCACTCTGGAAGCCACCTAAATACAGTTCCCATTTGGGCCCATAACTTTCCATCTGCACAGTACAATGAGTCTCCCAAATTCTGTGTCAGAAACTTAACCCTCAACTTTGCATGTGATGTTTGGAAGTGGAGCCTTTGGGAGGTAATTAGGATTAAATGAGTTCATCAGGGTGAAGCCCACAAGATGGCTTCATAAGGGACTAGTGCCTTTATAAGGAGAGAGAGACCTGAACTGTCACTTTCTCTCACTACATTGATGCTCTCCATCACATTATGACGCAGCAGGAACCCTCGTCTGATGCCATGTGGATGTTGGCACCATATCCTTTCAATTCCCAGCCTCCAGACCATGAGCCTCTATTCTTTGTAAATTATCCAGTCTTTGCTGTTCAGATACAGCAATAGAAAACAGAGCAGTACATTAGCTGAGGGTGCTTTCTGGCCTGGGAAGCATGTGGGTAGAGGGAAGAGGACCAAGACTGGAGTCTGCCAGCCAGTGGGGAGCAATTGGTGGATATGCAGTCAGCTCCTCATATCTTGATAGGACCTCCTGAGATGGCCTCTTCATATTGTCTGGCAGAGCAACTCCAATATCGCTGAGCCCAGGTGCTCACGGTAGCAAAGCCACTTCCTAAACAAGGCCCCTTTGGCCTTTTTCCTTCTCTGTCTCCCTCTCTCCACCTTCACTTCTCTTCCCAGGGTTCGATCCACCAAAACTACTTGCCCCCAGAGCCACAGTCTGTTCTGGGGGAACTTCAAGCTGAGTCACTCACACCCTGACCAATGTGAGCAGGTTGCTGAGAATATGGTGCTGCCACTCCGCCTATCCTGCTCCACCATGAGAACTGTTCTTGTTCTGTATTAAAATTTAAAAAATATTTATGCCCCTCAGGAGCAGAAGTTCTGGCTGTCCAGTCTGCTGCCCTGTCACCAGCGTGTCACCCAGCGTGCCTGGCACCTGGCTGGTGTCTAAGTCCTTTGCTGACCTGATTGGGGGTGCTGGGAATCCCTGTGGTGGTGGCATTAGGATGTTGTACAGCTCACATCTCAGTGGGAACCCCAGGCCACAGAAAGATCTAGGGACTGTTCATCAAGACAAGTGGCAAGGTCTTTGGAGACTGTTCTATTCTACTGACTGTGACAATTAAAAAAAATAAGTGAGAAAAAGCCTGTCCAAGTTAATGCAATAGTCCCCAAATTTCTTCTCACATCTTTTTGTTGTGTGCCCAATTAAAGGGGCATTTCTGGAAATGTTCACTGACACTATTATGAAGTCAGCAATCCTAACTAGAATCCAGGGGCCATTTTTTCAGCCTTTGTCTACCCTCCTCCCTGGGTGTCACCCACCTTTCCTCTCTCCTTCTTCTATTCCTCTCTCCCTCCCTTCTTTCCCTCCCTCGTCTCTCCTTCTCTTCTTTCTCTCCCTCCTCTCTCCCTCCCTTCAATCCCTCCCTCTTTCCTCCCTCCCACATTCCTTTCCTTCCTGTCACTCTCTCATTGCCCTAACCTTCTTTCTCCTTTCCTTTCCTGCCCTCTGCTTCTGCCAGTGCTTTCTCCTGCCCTCTTGCTACGCCAATAACTGATTGTCTGTTCTAACGTATTGCCCTGCAGCTCTGAAGGCTAAGAGCTCTGTCACAGGATGAATCTCATCCTAACCTCAGTCTCTCCAAGGTGTACACCATGTCAGATCAAAGCATGGCTGGACCTTTGAGAACCAGTGGGACCTTGTTGGGATGTGTTGGATGCTGTTTCCAGGAGAGCAGACCAGAGCCTGCTTCTTGGGAAGGCAGAGTCAGTGAAGGAAAGCTGCCTGGCTTCCTCGCCCAGACCTTGCCTCTTGTCTCCTGCCTCTCCTCGTCCCCCCCTTCCTCACAAGGTCAAGGCCACAGTGGTAGCACATTCTGCACAGATTTAATATGTGGGCAAGTGTGAGCCCAGTGGGGGACAACGGAGCAGGGGCAAATTCCCTTCACATTCGCTAAACATCTTAAACCACTTCAGGGGTTTGAGGAAACACAGGTTGTATTTTGCCAAGCATGTTTCCCCTTCGTTTTCATACCCAAGTGTATTCTAGAGGAAATGAAATCCACATGTTTCTGATCATTTATACTTAAATCATCAAAATATTGCCTTTTAGGGGCTTTGTATGTCAGGAAACCCTTTCAACCTTTTTCACAGCGGTGCTCACTGCCTGGTGGAAAGATAAACAGGAAATGGTGATCTGTAGAGGGCACTCCTGCTGACCCAGGAAGGGTCCGGGGGGCGCAGGCAGACTCTCCTGCATGGACCTGGGCTGGGCCTCAGGGCAGGGTGGGAAGGCTGTGTGCACACTGCCAAACATCTGGGCTCCATCCCTGCCAATGTCGTGGGCTCCCTTTGGGCTGTTGGGCACAAACATTTAACCTCCTAGGGCCTTAGTTTCCTCCTAAGTCAATGAGAACTTTCAGAGAACTAGTTTGATTAGAGCACAATCCAGTCCCTTAAGACTAAAAGAACTTGCGATCCTCTTCCCTCAGCCTCCTGAGGAGCTGGGATTGGTGGTGTGCACCACCATGCCCAGCAAAATCCCAGTTTTTGTGGATTAAAAAAGTTGGTTATTGGTAACTTGAAATGGTTCGGCCTAAGAAGGTCAATTAAATCATCATTATCCAAGCTCCACAGCACATGGAGCCCTGTGTTAAGTTTCCCTAGAAAGGAAATTAGGGGCCAGTGGGTGATAAGAGAGTAAACGAAGGTTCTCACCCTGGTTAGATAAAGTTGGGGCCCAATGAGGCTTAAAGTGAGGCTGTAACAGTGGAAAGTCACTTCCTGTCTGAGACGGGTACCCTGGGAAATGGGTCTAGAGAGCTGAGTTTCATGAAGGGATGAAACAGAGGTCTTTCAAGGGGTTGGGATTTTTGAGCAAAAGCACAAATAAAGACAAGTTTAAAGAATATTTAGTGCTCAACAAATAATGAATGAATTAATTAATAGATAAGCAGAACTTGGCATCTCTACTTGGAAAGAACTTGGTGGGGGGAATCTTGATCCAGTTTCAGAACCTATTAATTGTGCCATCTCAAATGTGTTACTAATTGAAGTCTCAGTTTCCTTGCCCAGAAAATGGGGCCTGGGGAATAAATCTGCTGAGCATCATGTAAGGATCAAAAGAGGTGAAAGGAGTTACCACCTGGACCATGGCAGAATTTGATCTAGTGACTGAATTTGATCTAGAACAAGGTGTGTGTGTGTGTGTGTGTGTGTGTGTGTGTGTGTGTTTCTGTGTGTGTGAGTAATCACTCAGATAAATGGCTGAAAGATAGTGTGTGGCTAGTTGGGGAGACTCTTTTCTTTTTTTCTTTTTCTCTTCTGTTTAATATTTCTTCCTACTTTGCAGATGTGCATGGCTTTGGAAATGGTGTTGACTCCGTGACTATAACCTGAAGGCTGTCTACTAAAGCATCTGACCTCTACTAGCCCAGTGGTGGGAAATAGCCCAAGCTGGGCCAGTTGGATGCTCCAATTTTAGAAAAGTCGTTGTCTCTCTGGCTGTCAGTTTTCCACCTTATACTAGGAACTATTGTTCCAAACTGCAATTTCCATTAGGTGGCCAGCAGATATACTCCTTTAGTTTGGAGGAAGAGAGTTGCCCAAAGGTGTGGTCCCAACTTGGCACCTTGGGAAAGTAGTGGAATCTTTAGGAGATGGGGCTGAGTGGGAGGTTTTAAGTTACTGGGGCTGTGCCCTTGAAGGGGATAATGGGTTCCGAGTCCCTCCTTTTACCTCTTTTTCACTCCCCAGCCATGAAGGGAATAACTTTGTTCTATCACATGTCCCTTCTATAACGTGCAGCACAGGCCAAAACAGCAATGAAGCCAACCAACCATCAACTGGCACCTCCAAAACTGTGAGCTGAAATAACCCTTTTGTCTTTCTAAATTGATTAGTATAGGCATTTGTTACAGTCACAGAAAGTCCACTAACACCCCTACCAAGAAATGATACAGACATGCCTTTGTCCTGTAAAAGCACATCCTGGAGATGGTAAAATGCAAGCAAGCTGGATAAAACCAGATGGAAGTCATTGATAATAGCCTCCTGGCACATGGAGTTGAGAGGCATCCTGAGGCTCGATCTGAGTTCATCAAGCAAGAAGTCTTACGATTGATTAGTGATGTCTGCCTTGAGCATAGCATGCTGAAAGAGTGGCTTACCTGTCACGTCCTTGGTATCTTTTCTGTGTCCTCTTATTTTTTGTGTGCGAAACATGGATGCTTTATTTCTCTATGGGAAGCCAAGTTCATTTAGGGAAAGATGTTTTGCTTCCAGAGCTCATGCAGTGGGACATGATATTGGAAGACTGGTTTAAATAGGACATCTTCTAAATGGTGCCTTTCATGGAAAAATGAAAAATTCATTTCAGTTCAGCAGTGAAGAGTCTCCTTGTGTAGGCCAAACCTTTTCTAACTCTGACGGTTGTTGTGAGGATTAGATGAGCTAATAAGTATGTTGCGCTGAACACTGGGTCCCACTCAGGAGGAGAACTGCATAGATATGAGTTGTTATACGGTCGTTATGCTGGGAGGCAGCCTTTGCAGCCAAGGTATCTCCTTCAGGGTTCTGCAGGACTTAAAATGTGGAGCTCCACATCAGTCTCCACTGGGGCTTTACAAAGGGGAATTTACATGTTTCCTTAAACTCCGAGAAATGGAGCCCCCTCCAGTGGTTTTGCCAAGGAACTCTATTTTTGCTTTTAAGACCTACACAGGAAATCGACAGAGATTCTTGCTTGTGTGAATGCTTCTCTCCAAAGACATTAGATTCATAGCAAGGGAAAAGTGTAACCTGGAGAAAGACCACCTATAACATACCCTAATATATCTCGGTCTGGTGGCTGGAAATAGCTCAGGCCAAAGTGAGTTTTGTTGGATTTTTGACTATGTAGATTGGCTTCAGATAATTGTGGAAAGAGAAAGTTTATGGAAAGCTCACTGGGCAGGCATGTTCTGAGAATTTTTGAGACATTAGCTCTGTTATCCAATTATGCAGCCTGCTAGATGGTAGGACACTTCCCTGGCCCAGATCTAAGCGGAGGGCTCTGAGCCGCCATGACTGACAGAGAAGCCTGGGTGCGCTGTGGGGTGATGATTGGCATGTGTGGGTGCATAGGTGGTCTTTGCACAGCATTGGACTCCAGAGAACACCGGAGTTGATTTTTGTTCCTGATTCTCTCTGAACTTGTCTTTGGCCATTTTCTTCTAGACTCAAGAAAGAGGTGATCCTTCCTCAAGTTGTGTTGCCAACTTTTCAGCAAACACTCATCCACAAATGGTGGGGAAACAGTGAGCAGGCCCAGGGTGAGCAAAAGCATACTCAAGCCATGCAGGCCTCAACTGGAGTCTGCAGTGATCAAGTAGTGATCAGTACATTCTCTGGGCATCTCCAAGGTGGGCCTTCGCCTTCAGAAATGGTTTTCCATGAGGCGGAGAGCTTTATTGAAATGCTCTCTTCTTTCTTTTAGTCAATCTTGCAATCTGAAATGTGTGTAAAGTTTATTGAAGCAAATAACTCCCAGTTATTATATTATCTTCTCAGACTGCACTGACTCTGTTCATATTTGTAAGGAAGCTGTTTAACTCCTTCTAACATCTTGCAGCCAACCTGGTATCTTTTCTTGTCCAAAAGGGGCTGCAGGATTATTCAGCGCCCAGTTACCTTTCCAAATGGCGTCTTCATTTCAAAGGGAATCCTGAGATAACATGGGTAGAGAGCAAAAGATATTATCTTGGCTGACTGTGCCCTCCAGAGTGACCACCACCCCATCTGGTCCGGGCCTATAGTGGTAGGACTTACTGCTTCTGACTCCTCTGGCCTAATGGGGCCCATGGATAGGAGGACATGAGGGTAACAGTTAAGTCTCGAACTCCAACACCTTCATTCTCTAAGGACACAACTAGAGGCTGATCAGTTCTTCCATGGCAAGTCTGCCTACTAATGGTCCATCCCAGCCTAACTGGACTCCAGTGTCCCCTTAGGCCCTGTCTGATACAGAATGCTGTTGGGCATGAATGTTGGGACAAATGACACTTTTCAAGCCCAGATTCATGGTGGAATCTTGCTATCATCCTGCTTTTTAGCTTTTGTGACAATCCACTGAGGTAGAGCTTGCCACATCTGATTATAGATAATTAAAGGGGGTAACAGTGATATTAAGAAGCATAGCCCAAGTCTCTCTGTGAGTAAATGGCAGAGCCCATACTCTGCTGGACCCCAGCCCTGAGCTCATTTACCTCTGCTATTGTTGGAGACAAGACATGGATTAGACCTGCAGCATGGCAGGAGGGTGGGGACTTCCAAGTGGCCCCTGACTAATGCTATGATTTGCATATGGTTTAAGGATCTCCCCAGAGGTTCGTGCACTGCAACCTCAGGCCTCAGTGTCCCAATGTGCGAGCTAATAGAACCTTTAAGAGGTAGGGCCAAGGGGAGGACACTGACCTCAATGGAAGGTGTGGCCTTCTATTGGTACCCCTCGGTAGTTCTTGCTAGAGAGGTGTTTTTAAAGCCTGAGTCTGGCCCCACCCAGTGCTCTCTGACTTCCCTTATCAAGTTCTGTTGTTTCTTTCTGAGTACACGGTTGCTAATGCCATCTGCTATAAGGTGATACTGCCAGGGGGAAGAGGGTGTTTGTTAGGGTGAGGGTGGTCACTAGAACCTGTGCCATGCTATTTAGAATTTCAGCCTCCAAAACTGTGAGCTAAACAGACCTCTTTTCTTCATAAGTATTCTACCTTACATGTTTCATTATAGTAACACAAAACAGACTAACACAATTGGTGCTGTTGTCTTTGCCTTGATACCATTTTGAGGTCCAAAGAAAGCAAGTTATTCTCTTGTACTTGTTCAGAGTAATACACTTTTCTTTCCTTTGAATCTATATTTCAATAAAGAAAGCAAGAGAGAGACGAAGAGAAAAGAAGGAAGAGAGGGGAGAGGAGAGGAGGGGAGGGGAAGGGAGAAGAGGAGAGGAGAAGAAAAGAGAGTGAGAGACCAAAGAGCAAAGAATCCTAAATCTGGGCTTATTTTAGGATATAAGGTTATATAATTTAAGGCAGATCCAGAGAGTCTGCTTACTAGACAATGTCTGTCTCATGGCTTCAGTTCAACAATTTTAACATAAACCATAGAGTGCTTTAATCTATTTCTTCTTTTCTGTTGTTTTTATCTGGGATGGCAAAATCCAATCTCAGCCTACATCCTAAGTGGAAAACTTCTTAATCCTGCTTCTTGGGTTCTTGATCAGCATTTTGTGCAGAGGCTCAGACAAGGTATCGGAGGTCAGAGTGTAAGCAGTGCAGAGGGGTCTCAGCTCTGGCTGGCTTCCAGGGCAAGAACAGTTCTTTGGGCATGAGCTTTCTCCTCTACTACACCTGTAAGAATGGGATTTCCATCTCAGCCCACAGCATGTTGGAGACTCAGATCATTCTAAGTAATTGAAATGCAGGAACTAGGCCTTGTCTTCACTGGGTCACAAACGAAGGGCTTTCAAGGACAAGACATAGTAATAAAACAATAAATTGGATGGCCTGTACCACATGCAGCCCCCAAGAGCAAGAAACGAAAGGATAATCCAAGGAGAGATGAGAGTCTTATGTCAGAGCTGCATGGTACCGCACTGGATAACTCCCAACTTTTCAAACAGTCACAGCTGAGTTTACACTGCTAAATGAAATGGATATATACAAATAATTCTGTTAATTGGAACAGCAAATTCCCTTGCACTTCTTTATTGGTCTGTCACTCTTCCCACCTTGAGTTGTGGTTGGGGGTGAACACATGCGTGTGGCTTCTCTGTGCAGGTACTGTTTCTCTGTTCCCTGTGGTGTGATTTCCATGTCATGGGCAGTGTCCACAGACTGTAATAAATGGATAAATGGACAAAACTCAGAGTTTTTTAAAAATTATGTTTTATATTGAAAGTCATATTTGCTGTGTTAAGCTGTATTTTACAAATGACTTCAGATTTTGATAATTGCATTGTATAAAATTTTACGGAAGAAACTAGTATGAATGTTTGTCATCATGATTTGATTTCAACCTGAAGAACTCTGGGAAAGAGGGTTTTTGAGTTTCCTGATTTTTTTTTTTGACTCAGTCTATCAAAATTGGAAATTTCCACCACCCAAATGTGGTCCTGAGAACAACTTAGGGGTCACCAAGCTCTGCAGCTTTGGGTTCCCTAAGCACAGGGGAGTGTTCATGGTGGCAATTTGGTTAGTTCTGCTTCCTAGTGGGCCATGGACAGTTGTGGTGGGAGGACTGTTAGGGGAAAACAGTAATGGTATTAAGATGTCCCTTATAGGGAGGGGATCTTTGCAGTATTGAATGGTGATGTCCAGCACAAAAGAAGGTGAGGCATGAACCCTGGGTTTGGACCTTGCTGCAGTTGTCAGGCTGAGCTGTGAGCCCCAGGTCTCTTGTATAAGCAGGGATAAGCCATTTCCACAGGGTAGAGCTTTCAGTGGAAACTTCTAGCATTTCCAGCACAGACTTTTCTTCTAATTGTCAGGAACCCAAGAGAAAATGCCAAATCACATAATCTCAGCTGCTCCCAGATTGTACATTACATATTTTAAACAACAATAAACCCACAATCTTCTACAAAATCTGTTGCTCAATAATAGATTTCTGGGGCTGGAGTGGTGGCTCACTGGTTATGGCACTTGCCTGACATGCACGAATATGCAAGTTCAAACCCCAGCACCATGTGGTAATGAAAGCCACATGAAAGACTATATAAAATTGATTCTCTCTTTTCTCTTTCTCAGTCTCTTACTGTCCCTCTTCTCTTAAAAAATAGATTTCTAATCCACATTTTTTAGTCATTAATTTTTTTCATTGTCTCCAATAAAGTACCACCCCCCCAAAAAAAATCAACAGATATGTTGGAAGCTGACACTGCTTTGTCTGACTGCATCCTAACCATTTACCCAACAATCTGGTTCTTACAAATTACTCTTAGGGTGCCATCCTCAAGGAGATAACAAGAGATGGTGAGAATCTGTGTGTGTAGATGTCCCACGTGCACCAATGTTCATACTGTGACAACCCATGTGGGAACAGCAGAGCAATCTCCAAGACCACAGTCATTGATGTTCTTTGACACTGGCACCATGTTTCAGGGAACTGATACTTGGAACAGGGTCCATAGCTGAAGGTCTTTGTTTTAGTATCATGACCTGGAAAATTTACTCCAGAAGGACTTTTCCGGTGAGGTTACCTGGTTCTTTGCAACTGAAGGGTAGGTTCTTCTTGATCAAGGAGAAAGTCCAAATCAAGACTTCTGAACAGGCCCCATGGGGTCATGATCACCAGCTAGACATAGACTAACACTTGAAACTAACATCAGATGTGAGTGAAATCGAGGACTATATGTGGTAGAAACTTTCTCACAGTGATTTTGAAAACTTGCAGACAACTTAAAGATCTATTTGCCTCTCTTTATTGGTTAAGTTGACTCATCTCTAGAAACTGAATAATGGTTTCTATCCAAGTACTGAGGACTTGGGAAGAGTTGATAGAATTTTCCACTACTACATAGCAAGAGCGTCAATGTTCTTCTATTGATCCACAGACAATGGCTGACTGTCAGGCAGTACAAAAGACCAGCCCCTCTGTCCTGGGATAAGGAAACTTGGGTACCATTCACACTGCAAGACTTCCTGTGGGATCAGGCTCTGGTTAGCCATTAGTTAAACATATAACATTGCCTAGCTTCTCTCTTGTACTATTCCGTCTTCCAGGAAGACTGCAAATTCCAGGATTCTTTGTAGATAGACTGGATCCAGGTAACTGATTCTGTCCAGGGGGATGTGATGTACAAAAGGGAGGTATACCTCTTTCTGGCTTTTCCCCTAAGACCTCCCATGAAATCCTTCTAGTTTGCATTTTTGTTGAATAACTCTCTCTTTGCCCCACTCCCCTGGTAGGACTTGAAAGATTTTAAGATGGTTAAAAAACATAATACAGAAGGATCCTGAATCCCTGATTAGCCACTTGGAAGAAATCTCAAGACAGTTGCCTGACTTTCAATGGATTTTGAGCATGAAATGACTTTTGATTAATGTCTATCTTCCAAACTAGGTCATAAATTCTGCAGATGTGGGAGCCATTTGTTTGGTATTGCGTGTGTCTTAGGGAAATTCATGGCAGCTTCTATAATAAACTTTTCTAAGTCAATGCATAACACAACAAAAGAATCAACCTTGATCTCTCCACTCAATTGCAAGGCCCCATCACCTCACATGAATTTTCTCTGGGACCTGCTGCCTGGTGCTCTAAATGCTGAAGCAACAGAATCTTTGGAAGATGGAAGTGCTCCCTGGTGCTCCTCTGTGAGAGCATTCCATGGCTTTCATCTCATTTGGAGCTGAATCATACATGGCCCCAAATTACCTGCCTCATGGTTCACACACTCAGCTTCCACCACATTGGCCTCTGATGGGTTTTCATCCTGTCTCAAGGCTTTTGTATTTACTATATGCCTCCTGGCAGGAATATTCATATTTCAGATACCCTGTATTCAGGTCTTTGCTGCAATGTTACCTTGTCAGACAGACTTGTGCTGGCCACTCTAATGCTGACCACACCGTCCAGCAGCAGTCTCTCTCCAGCCCTCCCTGTCCTCTCTTCCTGCTGTGTTTGCTGTCTGTCTTCTCTCTCTCCTCCACTGGAACATAAGCCGCATGAAGGAAGTGACTATCTTTCACGTCATTGATCTTTGGGAGACCAAACAGGTCCTCATCAGACATGCGCTGCATGAAAGAGAAACTGAGGAATGTATGATCATAAAGACATAGGAGATGTTAAAGAAAGAATACTGACTGTAAGACAGCTTACTATAAAACCTGTCCTTGAGTTTGTGGCTGCCATTTTGACTGATTTAAAACTCCAGGGGCTATGAACATTTGGGACGTGGAAGCTGGGGTGGGATTCTGCACCAGCTTTGCCTCCATGGGGCTGAGCTTACACAGTGTAACTCTTCCTCATGCTGAGTCTTTATAAAATAGTACTTTTTTTCTTTTATCCTCATGTGAAAAAGATAAATTTCAAGGTCAGGGCTGGCCACAGGTCAGAGAGAGCCCTGTGCGTACTTGGTAGGAGATGTGTCCTGCCCTGTTCCCCTGCTGAATTAGCACTCTGAGGCAGCTTTTTATGTCCCATGGAACTCCATCTCTTTCCTAGAGGCAGCTGAGGGACGAGCAGCCAGCACCTGAATAGATGAGTCGGGTCAATCTGATTTTCCGCCTTGGGAATATGAAGTTAAAAACAAGAAAATTGCTGAGTGCATAGAAGGTTCAGGGGGAGAATTCTGAGGTGGAACAGATTATAAAGCAGTTTTCAGTGCTAATTATAATTGAAATCAGTGACTTCAAGGGAATAGGGATAGGTCCCAAAAGATAATGGGGAGACAGACAGAGAGATCACAGCAAGGGAAGCTGTGACATATGTGTTCTCCTGAAGGTGCAGAATACACCAAGGGCAGACCGTGAGTGACCAGAGAGCACAGTTGACCTGGGCCCCGCCTGGGCGGGCTACACACAGTCCCAGCTGCATGGCGACAGGGCTCCTATCTATGCTACGGAACAATACCATGTGCAAATAAGGAAACATTCCAATTTCCTGGTCTCGAAAGAGCTTGGCAGAAAGGAAGTTCTGAGACACACACAGGGCATGGAGTCATTGGGAATCTGAGAATGATTTAATATGTTAAATGGAGCCTGTATCCTAGAGAGAGGCTCTCTGGCCTCTCAGTCAACTTGGAGCAGGTGACAAATCTCCTGGTCACATCTCTCCTGGAAGGAGCTGTGTCTTGGAGAGGTTGCAGTTTTCTCTGGGCTCCGATTGGGTCAACTTGGAAGAAAGTTCTCTAGGACCTTCCTAATACCAAAGCATTCAGGCCCTGCTAGGAGGCTCCTTGGAGAAAAAGGAGGAAAGAAATCAGATTCTGGGCATAGTGGAGCCAAAGGTCAGAGTGCACCAGAAGGTGGGTTGGGACCACAGCAAGCCAAAGGCTGGCTAGATTCAGAAGGAAGAAGCGAAAACAGAGAGAAAACAGCTAGGAAACCATTGAGTGATGTTGATGATGACATTGATAATATGAAATAATTAACACTTTTAGTTTTGAATCTTGGCTACATTGCTTTAAATTTTGTTCCTTTAACTCTTCCTCAAATTGCTTATCAGTGTAGCAGAAGGGAAAAGGAAATATATTCTGAAACTAACAACAATCAGAATAGTTTTGGATAATGTTTATTGAACACTAATCACATAGCCGGTCATCCTGTAAGCCGTGTGTGCATTATTAATCTTTTCAACAGGTCTAGTGTGTTCGCTTCTATAAAGTTGATTATTCAGGTAAGGAAACCAAGGGAAAGCAAAAACAAGGAAGGGAGGAACGGAAGGAAGGAAGGTTGATCAAGTACTTGTTTATGATCATACAGCTAATTAAGAGAGAAACAAAACGTGAACTCAAGCCACGTGAAACCCAAAGGTACACGTTCAAGTGTTCATTTGACAGTCTGAAACTGTCAGAGCATTTGGCGTTGTAACTTACAATGGTTGCACTCCCACATGGTCAGCCAGCTGAGCCCAGACTCCCCCTGGTGAGGCTCTCAGAGCCTTCTTGGTTTACCATCCAGCTCCAGGCTGTTGTGGCCCCAGATTTTGTGTTTTCCTGGACTTCCCTTGACCCTTCATCAGTACCTGTGCAGGTGTGAATGTGCTGCCCAAACTGCCTCAATGTTATATTATTATTTATATTTTTTAATACCAGGATTTGAACCCAGAGGCACTTAACCACTAAGTCTCATCCCATCCCTTTTTGTTTTTTATTTTGAGACAGGGTTTTGCCAAGTTTCTCAGGGTCTTGCTAAGTTGCTGAGATTGGCTTTGGACTTGTGATCCTCCTGCCTCAGGCTCCTGAGTCACTGGGATTATAGGCGTGTGCCACCATGCCTAGCTTCATGATTACATTAGGCCTTTAATTTATAATCACTTTATCCAGTAAGAAGAGGCCATTCCGGATATTAGTTAGCTTTTGTGAGATGACATGCAAAGCAAAATGTCCTAGCAAGGGCTCCCCTAACTTTTCTCTGCAGTGATTTCCCCCAAGATGCCTGTGGTGTACAATTACGTAGTACTTGACAACTGTATTCCTACTGCTTTCCTGGCCCATTGCCAGGGCTGGGGGTCACAGGATTTGGTGGTGACCACTCCATGTGTACCATGAAGCCATTCCCTCCAACGTCTTACCAACTCCAGGCGGCACCAACCAGCAAGGGGGAGAGTGCTCACCACCATCAGGACAAGCAGCTTCCTCTTTTTAGGCAGAAGGACATCTCTCCTTCTCTCCACCCCCAATCACTTCCCCAAATCTCTGCATCCCTTCAGGACCTCTACTGGTATCATTCATTCTCAGTGGTCTGGACTTCCATGAAATAAGGGAAGAGGGGATTCCCCATCTGCATCTTCTACTTTAAACTGCACACACACCCAACAAAAGGAAATATAAACGTTCTCGTTTACTTCTTGAAGTGAGATAGAGAGAGGCAAGAACAGTGCAAAGAACAGAATTCATTTCTGTCCCAATAGGACACCCAACTGGTCTCCTTCACTGCTGTGTTCTGGAGTAGAGGTCTGTTCATCAAAAGCGCCAGTTCAGTTAGGCTGGTTCTGTAGCTCGGCTACTGTGAATTGGGCTGCTATAAACATGGGTGTGCACATGTCCCTATAGTAAGATGACTTTAATTCTTCAGGGTAAAATACAGAGCAGTGGTATAGCTAGGTCATATGGTGATTCCCTGCCTAGGTGTCCTTCAAAAGATAAATGGATAAAGAAAATATGGTATATATATACACAATGGAGTATAAAAGAAAAATGAAATTATGACATTTTCAGGAAAATGGATGGAATTAGAGATCATCGTGTTAAGTGAAATAAGGCAAATTCCGGAGGTTAAGTGTCATATGTTCTCTCTTATCTGCAGAAGCTAGAGAGAAACAAGAAAAACAAAGGTAGGGGGTAGATCTCCTAAAACTCAAAAGGAGATCAGGACCAGACGGTTGGAGTTGGGGAATGTTGGGGAGGGCTATTGGCCACATTATATTGTTATATTGTGTTCATGTATGAATATGTAATAAGAAAACCCATCAATATGTACAACTATAATGCACCAAGAAAATGTGGGAAAGAAGTGTCAATTCAAAACAGTTCTACAGTCAGTGAGGAGCACCCTCCCTCTGGATCTCACCATTGTACTGAAAAACCCAAAGGCCCCCTCGATCACATGTTGCAAAACATACATCACAGGGTGGGGTTTATACTATATATGTGACAAACTATATGATATATTTCATGGCTATCACTTACCATATGTCATATATATTATATGTATGATGTAGCTCTCTATATATGTATGTACAATGTTTTTATACTGCAATGATTTCTCTGCTCCTGGGGTACCTGGAGAGAAGAAAAGGTGGACATCAAACCCTCCTGTTTGTTTTTTCAGATTATAATTCCTAACCTTTTGGAGAAAAGAAGAGGGGGAGCACTTACATAATTCTCATCTCTTTCCCAAAGCCATGAAAAGGCAGATGACACCCTTGGGCCCAAGTGTGTCAGGGGATCTGCCAGGTGTCTCCTGTGGTGTGGAGGCGTCCTGACCTTGCTGGGCTGGTGGCTTCTGGCACCCGCCCAGCCCTGAATGTGCTGCACAACCCTAAATAACCCTGCTTCTGCACCATCTGACACAGAGCGCCTTCCCCTGATGAATTACCCATGCACAGATAATCAAATAAATCTTTGTCTTGCTACCTGCAGTCGGGATGCCCTGCAAAGTTTCACAGGTCATAGCACAGATCAAATTAAGGTCCAGAATCATGGGTGGGATGGACAGCTTAGGCCTGGCTCTCCAGGGCCACCGTGACAAACACGGCCAGTTCTCCTAGCCACAGCGTGGCTTTGGGGGACACACTGATCATCAATTCCAACACCCAGGTGAGCTCCAAAGCAGCAGCGAAGCTTCCAGGTGGGAGGTGGGGGAGGAGAAGAAATGAGGCAATAAACCAGGTTCTTTAAGTAACATGAAAGATTGTGCTAACCCCAAATCTAACACCCTCAGATAAGGGCAGAACTGCAGGCTGCCCAGCATTGGACCCACATCCAAGATAGCAGAGCTGCCTCTTCCTTCTTTCCTGACAGTGAATGTGATCACAAATCGAGAGCCAGATGGTTGCCTTTATATTTCTTTTTTCTTTCTTCTTTGGAATTTTTTTTTTTTACTGCAATACTAAAGCCACCATAAAAAAGCAAAGTTGAACAGACAGAGCTAATAATATAATCATTCAAAACACCTGCAAACAGTGCAGATGGGCAATTTCTGTCTGCAGAATCATCGGTGAAAGACCGCCTCCCCATATGGGCAGTTCCAGAAGCTCAGCTTCGCCCAGCCTGTCCCTTACCTTAAGAAAACCTGCACACAGCACATGCATGCTTTTCATAGTCGAGCTGAAGAATTGGTAGCTGATTATTTATGTCCTTCTGGTATGTCTCAGAGTCAGGCAACCTGCACAGGATTTGGCCACCCAGGCTCCCCAGGTGGAGAGACCCACAGGGAGGACAAGGAAGAAGGCTGCAGCCACATTCGCAGTCTGGGGCAAACAATGGCTATTGTCTGAGAATGGCTCACCACCCTCTTCTTCACCTACCCACTTCCTTGAAATAAACAACCCTCAGAAGCCAACAGCCCTGCTTTCTAATTCTCACTGAAAGCACAAAATGCGAATTTGTAGGGAAGGGAAAGTGCATTATGCAAAAGTCTTTTTAATCATATGTCTCTGGGTTAAGCGCTCCCCTCTCTCCAGCTTCCTGCAATGGATCCCAGTTCCAAGGAAGAGAGGGAGTGGTAGGGAGCCTAATGTGGAAAGCAGAATGCACCTCAATCGCAGGGTCCGTCCTGAAAAATCAGCAACTTCTATATCTTCATCTATGTTATTTAGGGGAAACTGAGACCCAGAGAGGAAAAATTCTCCTAAGCAGCCAGTGGGAGCACTGGTCTTCCCCTGTGGAACCATGCTCTATGAGCTCGGGCCTCTCTCACTGTCCTTCCCTCCTTCCGCGGGTTGGTTCCATGCCCCATGGTCTCAGGCTCCCTGTGGGTGAGTGCAGATGGATGGGCTGATGGGAACGAAAGGTAAAGCTTGCCTGCCAACCGAAGAGAAGCAGCCATGGGATTTGTCTTCCTTCAGGCTAGCACTGCAGTTCAGCTATCCACAGAGGGCTAAGTGGCTTCTCTGCATCAGGCTCTTTGGGGAGGATGGGATAGGAGCTCAGGGCTCCGGGAGGAACTGGTCTGAATATGAGATCAAAGCTGTAGCCATGGAGTGGGAGGTAGGATTCAAAGTCAGGGTCCAGCTGAAAACACAGGGAAGGTTTTCTGGAGGAGGTAGCAGACTTTCCTCCCTATGTGTGTGTAAATCAGATCCTTTCGCTCCAGCATCACCTCTGCCACCTGAAATGGTGTACCATTCTGCTCTTCTGTGGACCATTTCCATTGGCTCCTTACCTTCCACTCTGTATTAGTCAGAGTTCTCTAGAGGAACAGAACCAATGCCCCCCCACACACACACACACAATTATAAAAGGGGATTTATTATATTAATTTACACGATCAGCAGCTGTGTAGTCCCACAATGACCATCTACAACCTGACGAGTCAGAGGAACCAGCAGATGTTCAATTCAAGAAGTTGAAGCCTCAGAACAAGAGAGACCAACCAATGGATAAAGCAAATGTGGTATACATACACAGTGGAATTTTACTTAGCCATGAAGAGAATGAAAGGATGGAATTGGCTGGTAAATGGACGGAACTAGAGAACATCATGCTAAGTGCACTAAGCCAGACGCAGAAAGTCAGGGTTGAAATCTTTCTCCCATATGCAGAAATTAGACCAAATAAGAAAAAAAGAGTGTTCACGTGCGGGGAATCTCGTGAAAACAGAAGAAGAGGATTGAGGAGGCGGAAAGAGGGACAAGAAGTGGAAGGAATGGTGGAATGAAGTTGACCAAACTATCCTATATACATATATGAATATGCCACAGTGAATTTCACCTTTATGTGTATCCAAAAGCACAAATTAAAAATAAAACTCTAAATAAATAGAAGGAAAATCTGTAAAATAGAGGAAAAGGAACAGCACGAGGGAGAAGAGGAGGGAAAGGGCAAATACTGGGGATTCAACTGAAGGAAATTTTATTCCATACTTGGATATCTATGTCAAAAGAAGCCCAATATTATGAATATACTACAATGCACTAACAAAAAAGAGGGATATGTTTGTGGAGAGAGTGAGCAATGATGAAACCCAAATTAGAAATTGAAGACCTGGAATCTCCCTGCAGGGTATCTGGTCAGAATCTGTTTTGAGAGAGTGAAGGAGCGAGTGTGAATGTCCTCAGGTGACTTCCATAGCAATCAGAGCAGTCACTCAAGAAGAATCTAGTTTGCATCTGCCTCAGTTTCCTCCTTTTTCCACCTTTTGTTCCATCCAGGCCCCCAGCCTATTCAACTGCACCTCCCTCAGTTTGCTGTTCCACATGCTAATCATCTTGGGAAATACCTTCATCAATAGCCAGAAGTCTCTTAATCCTAGCCATCTCTTTATACACACACACACACACACACACACACACACACACATATATATATATATTATTAGTGCATTATACTTTTACATAATGTTGGGATTAGTTGTCACATATTCCTAGATGTACACAATTCAGAAATACAATTTGTTCAAAATCCCCCCCACACACATCCCTTTATCTCCCTCCTCCCATCCCCTGACCCCTTGCCTTTCTTCTGGGTCCTATATTATTCCTAAAAAAAACCCAAATACAGTGACATAATTCTTATACCTATGAAGATCATTTTTATATGTATAATCCTAGCCATCTCTTAATCCAACCAAGTTGACAATACAGATTAACCACCATATGCTCCTTTCCTTCTCCCCTACTCCACTTTTCACACTGCAAGCAGAATGATCAATTTGAAGCATAATTTCAGCATCCATTTATTTAAAATTTAGAATTTTAAATTTTAAAATTACTTTTCATTGCTTTTACCATACGTACTCAAGTCATTGTAGGGAATTATTTGGAATGCTTTGGGAAGCAAATGATAGAAAAAAAAGATTAAACCATGTTAAGAATGACGTAAAGAACAAGAGCCTTTATGATTTTACATAAAAGTCCAGAAATAAGAAATGCCCATATTTGATTAACTGGTGGTTCAAAATCACCATGAAGCATGTAGCTTCCTTCTACTGACCACGTCTACCCTGTGAGTTCAGTTCCCTTGTCACAACACCGCCACCCGTCTATGCCTGCCACCTAGCTCACCAAGGATGACTATATTGCTATGCTCATCATTGACAATGGCTCTGGCATGTCCAAGGCCAGCTTTGCAGGTGACGATTCCCCCCAGGGCCATCTTCCCTCCATCATGGGGTGACCGCTGCATGACTCCAGAAGAACTCCTACAAGAATGAAGAGTCCAGAGCAAGAGAGGCCCAGAGCTAGAGGAATCCTCACTATGAAGTACCTGACTGAGCAAGGCATTGTCACCAACTGGGACAACATGGAGAAGATCTGACTTCACACCTTCTACAACTAGCTGTGTGTGGCCTCTGACCTCAGCCCCCTGGGCCCCAAGGCCATTGATATGATGACCCAGATTGTGTTGGAGACCTTCAACACCCCAGCCATGTATGTGGCCACCCAGGCTGTGCTGCCCTGAATGCCTCTGGCTGTGCCACCGGCATTGTGATGGACTCCGGAGATGAGGTCACCCACACTGTGCCTATATATGAGGGGTATGTGCTCCTCCGTGCCATCCTGAGTCTGGACCAGGCTGGCCAGGACCTAAAAGACTACTTCATTAAGATCCTGACCAAGCGTGGCCACAGCTTCGCCACCATGGCTAAGCGGGAAATTGTGTGTGACAGCAAGGAGAAGCTGTACTACACTGCTCTGGACTTGGAGCAGGAGACGGCCGCTGCAGCCTCCAGCTCTGGCCTGGAGAAGAGCTCTAAGCTGCCTGCTGGCCAGGTGATCTCCATTGGCAAGAGCAGTTCCGCTGCCCTGAGGTGCTTTTCCAGCCTTCTTTCCTTGGCATGGAATCCTGTGGCATCCATGAAACTACTTTCGACGCCATCGTGAAGTGTGACGTCAACATTCGCAAGGACCTCTACGCCAACCCAGTGCTGTCAGGTGGCACCATGCTGTATCCAGGCATTGCTGACAGGATGCAGAAGGGGATCACAGCCCTGGCGCTCAGCACCATGAAGATGAGGACCATTGTTCCCTGAGCACAAGTGCTCTGTGTGGATTGGCAGCTCCATTCTGGCCTGACTGTCCACTTCCCTGAAGATGTGGATCAGCAAGCGGGAGTATGAGGAGTCTGGCCCCTCCATTGTCCACCATAAATGCTTCTAGGCAGGCTGTTACTGAGCTGTGTTACGCCCTTTCTTGACAAAACCTTGCACAGTAAACAATACGAAATTGGCATGATTCTATTTTATCTTTTTGCTTTTGCTTTTGATTTTGTTTTTGTCTTTTGACTCAGGATTTAAAAACTGGAACGGTGAAAGTGACAGCAGTTGGCTGGAGTGAGCATCCCCAAAGTTCTACATTAGGACCAAGGACTTTGTACATGATTCTTTTTTCAAATAGTCATTCCAAATATAGCAAGATGCATTGTCACAGGAAGTCCCTCACCCTTCCAAAAGCCACCCTACACCTATTCCTGGAGGATGGCCCAGTCTTCTCCTGAGTCCATATAGTGGAGGTGACAGCATTGCTTTTATGTAAATTATGTAATGAAAAATTTTAAAATCCGTGCCTTGTTACTTTCTATTTTGTTTGATTTTGAACAGTCAGCCATCTGACCCCCATTTTTGTCCCCCAGCTTGAGTGCATGAAGGATGTGTTCTAGGTGGGAGAGGGCTCAGGTGTGGAGAAAGTAGCTTCCTCCTCGACTTCCTGGCATCCTCAAGTTGGCTTTTCCCCCTAGTCTGCTCCTCCAGGGTCGAAGATGTCTGCAGGAGCTCCACTTTGCACACAGCAGAGCTTGGAGCATAAAGATGGGAAGTACCTCTCTATGTCCTCTTCTGAAGTCTAGGAAGCATATCAAGAAGTCTCCGCCACTTCCACCTTTCTACTGTCGGACTCCACTCATCCCTTGGCCAGCATTGTATCACCTGTCTGTCCCCAGAATCAGCCAAGGCAAAGAGAGCAACTTGCCATGGCTACGCTAAGAAAGATTCATCGTCTTAGGGGTTGAGGTGGGGTCAAGTTCATCTGAAATCTCCTGATTGCTTCCTAGCTGCACAATACTGAGGTGTCATTAGCAAGAAAGAAGGAACATCAAGGGAGTGGGACTCTTCCAGAGTTAATCAACAACGTCCATTGCAAGTGCTGCCGGACCTGCCAGGAAGCACAGCTGAGGGAGCTCAGACTGTTTGGTGCATTCCCCACCTGCCTTGCTGTGAGTGACCAGCCATCCGCACACACCAAGGTGCAGATCCACTCAAGTGGAGCGGAGGAAAGTCACTCCATCTGTGAGATCAGCAAGATGAAGCCTGCCCATCTCTTAATGATTGGCGGAATTTGCAAAACCATTGAGGCCGTTTTGTTTTCTAATTGTATGTACACGTATGTGTAGATGTGTGTGGAAATTCAACCACTGACTCATTTGTCCTTATCTTTTTTTGGACTAGATTTTAAAATATGATTGTGATATATTTTATGTATTGTGAAATGCAAAGTTAAGTCTATAATGTGATGTTTTCATAAATGTATATACCCACATAACTCATATCCCTGTGACTATTTAGAATATTTCTATCACTCTAGAAAAATTCTTCATATACCTCTTCAGCCGATGCATCTCCATCTTCTCCCTAGGAATCTGCTATTGGGATTTCTTTCATCATAGATTAGTTTTGCTTTTTATGAAACATAATTTAAATGGAAGCATATAAAATGCATTATTTTGTGCCTAGCTTCTTTCACTCAGAGTAGTTTTCACTGAAATTTAGTCAAGCTACTAGTGAATCAGAGGCTTGTTGTTTTTATTACCAGGTAATCTGTCATGGTAGGGATGCATCCAATTTGCTTAACCATTCCCCTTTTGATGGATAGTTAGGTTGTTTACAACCTAAATGCTTTTACTATAGCATCAATGTACAACTCTTTGGGTATCCCAGAACAGAATTGCTTAGTGTTATGCCATGTACGTGGTTAACCTCATAAGGAACTGCCAGAACTGTCTAAAGTGGTTTGTTGTTTTTACATTCTCCCAGCAATGCTTGGGAGATCAATTATTCCACATCCTTGCCAACACCTGGTGTTCTTAGAAGTTTAATTTTAGCCATTCTACTGGGTTATGGAATGGTGTTCTATTGTTGTACCAATTTGCATTTTACCAATGATTACTAATATTAAACTCTTTTTAATGTGATTATTGGCAACTATGTCTTTCTACGTGAAGTGTCAAGTATTTTCCCATTTTTTAAAAATGGGGTTGTCTTCATATTTAATAGTGAGGTCAATGATAAGAATATGTTATTACTATTTTATTAAACTTAGTTATTAAGAATAATAGCAATAAAACTTTTATATGTTCTATATTTAAGTCCTTTGAAATACATATATAGTGACTAATTTTTTCATGAATAGACAAGGGAAAAAAATGAATTAAGTGGACCTTAAAGGGAGAAGAGGGTTCTACAGGCAGAGAGAGTCTGACAAAGGCCTCAATCATTTTTGCTTGTCCAGTGTCACTCTTGTACCTGACCCCAGCTCTCCACGTTTCCTCTGGAGAGGCCTCTTTTCCTATTGATAGTCCATGTGGTTTGGGTAGATCTGCCCTCATTTCCTCACTCCAGGAGTGGACATGTAACCTTGTCCTGCACAATCAGACCGCTGAACCGCTGGTGGTGACTTTGGATGATGGAATGGCCTCATGACCTGAGCAGGCCCAGGGAACCTAACACAGGATGACTACTGGGATTCATGAGAAGGATGTTCTTTCCCTGGGGGTTGACAAACTTGTGGCAGATAATTCCAGACTTGTCATAGGAAACCACAGGAAGACTGAGAGTGGATCTGACACAGGAAATGGAGAGACTGGGCCCCTGGTAACTTTTTTTTTTTTTGTGATTGTCTGAAAGTGTCCCTTGAACTTTCCAATAAAGTAAACTGATAGACTTACTTTTCTGTTTTCACACTTCTGTGAGTGTGGGTGAAGTTTCTGAGCCCTGATGAATATCAAGAGTGGCTCCTCAAGAATTAGCCTTAGAGTGTGCCCCAGGGAAGTTCCCTTTCTTAAGAGACCAGAAAGACTTGTTCTCTTGTCTCCAAGCCAGGGATGCATGCTTCGGCTTGGTTCCATTTAAACCTTTCCCTTTACCCTAAGCATGGCCTTAGGCCCACATTTACCAACTACAGAGATGTGACCTGGACACGTTATTTTTCCTTGGTCAATTCTACACAACTGTGTGGAGCCCCAAATTCTATTCCTGGCTCTATTCAACATGCAGAAGGTTGGGAAAGAGAACTAGAACTATATAAGAAATCCCCATTCCAGGAGGCCCATAGTTGGTCACAACATGTGCTGATGTGAAATATTGAAATCACATTACATATAAATTTGTTAAAAAATCTACCTGGTTAAGAGAACCCAAAGAAGACTTTTCGATAAAAAATAGATACCTCTTACCACATGGAATATTTTTCAGCATTCTCAGTCCTCAATCATGTACAGGGCGTCTTCTACTGCTGCCTCTGTGTCTCTGAGGGCAGGTTTTCACTAGCCCCAGGAACATGGTGGGCTCCCATATGACAAAGGCCTGATAACAAAGGACAGATGTTAGTAGAACATCAGCATCCTTACTGTCACATAGGACAACACTAAGCTGTTTTACACGATATGGGAAAGGTCCTCAGTGGACGTGTGATATTTTGACATCAAAAGGGAACTTCTCAATTCCTCTTTCCCCAGTGGTACTTTTTGGGATCAGCTCATGAATAAACAATGGTCACTTATATCCTTGTCTCAAGGTCTTATTTTAGATGATTGAAATGTCAGATATCATCCAATGTCTTTGTTTCTGATTATCTGTTTGGTTTACATCTCTCATCTATCATCTAGGTAGCCAGCTACGTATCTAGCTCTGTCGAGCTAGCTAGCTATAGGTCAAAAGACAAAATTACAACAAATTTAGTTTAAAAATCTTAATGGATTTTATCTGTGATCCCAGAATCAGGCAACAATTCATTTCATACAATAGAATAAGTGTGAGCTGGAGCGATGGCTCAGCAGTTACGGCACTCAACCTGGCATGCACGAGGACATGGGTTCGAACCCCAGCACCACATACACAATGAAGTGTTGGAGCAACGAAGGCCATGTAAAATACTAAATAAAATGATTCTCTCTTTTTTTCTCTCTCTCACTGTCCTTCCCTCTCTTTAAAAAAAAATAGAGTAAGTGTTCCAATGAGCCAAGCAGAAGAGGTTTGTTTTATAGACAAAGAAGAACTGAATAAAGCAAAAACTAAGAACCGAGTAGATTGGTCACCTCAAAGTTACTATTTTTATAAGCTGAGGATAGACAGAACAATAGAAAAATAACCAATTGGTTGATATCAACTTCCTTTATATTTTTGGTAATAATTAAAGCAGGGAGAACTTCATTATCATGTGGCCTGGAATCAGCCCCATTTAGAACATTTGGCTGTTATCTCTCTCCTGATTTCTTGGGTTCATAGAACAACTTAGTTTCAGCTTGATGATGTGGAATTTGAATACGAAGGACTTAATTTCAAGTTTTAGTCTGATCTTCTGCAGCTTAATCCAAAACAATGGCCTCTTATATTTTTATGTAATCATTATTTATTTATTCATTAATAAGTTTTCTTTTTTAGAGCGTTTTTGGCTCACAGCAAAACGGAGCAGAAAGAACCAGGTTCTCTCATCTGCCACCAGTCCCTGCACATACACAGCCTCTCTTGTCACACTCTCCCACCCCTAAGCAGAGCGGAGCATTCGTTACAGCTGCTGATACTGCATTGGCATGTCACAATCACCCATGTCCCTGTTTTCGCGTTAGGGTTCACTCCTGATATTATGTGTTCTGTGGGTGTTCATCCACTTTTGAAACACATATGTTCTTATACTGAGGCCACTTCCGCCATTCTGCTTTAGAAACCATGGCTTGTATGTCAGTCAGATTTCCATCACTCTAAGAAATACCAGAGACAATCAACTTATAAAGAAAAAAAGTTGATTTTGACTCAAAAATTTGTTTGAAAGTTAATTTTATTTTCAATTTTTTCATCTGGTTTTTATTTTTCCTTCCATTTAGTTGTGTATGTGGTGCTGGGGTTTGAAACTTGGTCCCCATGCATGCCAGGCAAGCGCTCTACCGCTGAGTTGCTGCTCCAGCCCCTTAGCTCATAGTTTTGAAGGTTCCAGATCATGGTCAGTTGTCCATGTTTCAACTGGGCTTAAGATGAGGCAACACATCATGGTGGGAGTGTGAGACGGAGCAAAGACATTCATCTCATAGTCAGGAGGAAAATGAAGGAAGAGAAGGCGGCTGGAGTCCCACAGCCCCTTCAAGGGCATATCCCCAGTGACCTTCTACTGGGCTGCATCTCTTGAAATTTCTACCATATCATAATAGCACCACCATGGGCACCAAACCTTTAATACGTGAGTCTTCCTGGACATTCAAGAACCAGCTATAGCAATTTGATTCTCTTTCCCCTTCTCTGTCCTTGGTTGGGTGAGTGGGAAAACTGAAGTAACCTTTGAGGACATGACCTCTTACAGCTTCAGTAGTTCAGACTTCTCTCTCATACCTGCCCTTCTCTCCAACTAAGGTTTTAGACATTTTTTTTGCTGATTTATCTATTATAAATAAGATTCATACAATATAGGAGATTTAACAAATACATTTAAGCAAAGGAAGAAAAAATAAGCAAAATCATCAATATCAAAATTCATAGTGAAAAGAAGGATGCTTTCCCAACCTAAGATAAAGAATAAGACACGAAAATAAAAATAAGACGATAGTGTACGCTCGTGCCCCTTCTGTACAGTATTGTAGGGAAGTTCCAGCCAGCACAATTAGGTACAGGGAGACAAAGGTAATAAAAGTCATCAAGGAATGCTGCAAATACCTCTGTATGTTGATGATATTGTCATGCATACTGAAACTCTTCAGGGACACACACAAACACATTCACAAACCATACAACTGTAAGTACATCCAGCAAGCTTTCAGGGTACAGAATCAACAACAAAAAACAGTTTTTATAGATTAGCAGCAAGCAATTAAAAAATAAACTAATAAAACAATTCTATTTATAGAAGCATCAAAAAATAGTTAAATTTATCCAAAAAAGTACAAAGCTTGTAGAGTGAAAATTACAAAACAATGCTGAAAAGAATTAGAGATCTAAATAAGTGGAAAGATATCTCATGCTCATGGATAAGAAGATAGTTTTAAGATG
Source organism: Aplodontia rufa (assembly GCA_004027875.1). Classification (NCBI taxonomy): domain Eukaryota; kingdom Metazoa; phylum Chordata; class Mammalia; order Rodentia; family Aplodontiidae; genus Aplodontia; species Aplodontia rufa. Next base: position 19,638 of record PVKS010010095.1, on the reverse strand, counting down.
GTGATATTTTCCAAATTGATCTTCAGCTTCAACACAATTCTTATCAAAAACATGCTGCCTTTTTGCAGAAATTTACAATCACAAAGGATCATGAAATTCACACACAAATGCAAAGAAACTAGAATAGACACAATTATCTTGGAAAGGAACAGAGTTGTAGGACTTCATTTTCCCATTTCATAACTTACTACAAAGCTATAGCAATCAAGAAAGTATGTTATTGGCATAAAAAATAAAATTGAGAGTCCAGAAAACATATACTTTCATTTGTCATCAACTGACTTTTGACAAGGACACAGGACCATTTCACAAAGAAAGAGAACTCTTTTCAACAAATGACTTGGGGCAATGGAATATTCACATATAAAAGAAAATTGGACCCCCTATAAAAATTAACTCAAAATGATTAATACATTTCAATGTAAAAGCTAAAACTGTGAAATTCTTGGAAGAAAAAACAGGTTTAAATGTTCGCTATCAATGTTAGCAAAGAATATCTTAGAGTGTCAAAACACACGTGAGGAGATGGAGTGGTGGCTCAGTGGTTAAAGCACTTGCCTGGCATTTGTGAATACCTGGGTTCAAACCCCATCACTACATACACAACTAAGTATTGAAAAACAAAAAACCAGAAGAAAAAAATTGTTTCTATTTTTCTCTCTCCCTCCCTCAAAACACAACACGCATGCACACCATGAATTGGGAGGCTGAGGCAAGAGGATCACAAAATTGAGGCTAGCCTCAATAATTTAGATAGACCCTATCTCAAAATAAAAAAGGACTGGGGATTCAGATCAGTGGCAAAACATCGTGGGCTCAGTCCCCCAGTGGTGGGAGGGGCAGTGGGGAAAAGAAAAATTAGGCAAATTAAATTTAATTAAAACTCATCTGGGATTTCTGTATGTAATATAGACTATGTAAAGACTTTATATCACTTAATAATAAAAAGATGAACTCAGTTAAAATTGGACCAAGGATCTGAGTAGACAGTTCTTTAAAAGGAATATATAAATGCTCAGTAAATACATGAAAAGTCATTCACCATCCATAATCATTAAGGAAATCAAATCAAAACCATAATAATATACCACTTTGCATACTATGCTGACTACCTGAAAAGAAAGGTTATAGCAAGTGTTGATAAGAGTGTGAGTCAATTGAAACCTTCGTAGATTGTTAGTGAGACTGAAAATTGGCACAGCCATTTGGACAAATGGTTTGGTACTTTCTCAGAAAGTCAAATAGAGATGGACCCTAGGGTGCTGCACTTTCACTCCTAGCGTATACCTGAGAAATGGAAATACGTCCCCATGTGAAAACATGTACACAAATGTTTAGAGCAGCATTCTTCATAGTAACCAGTCCAAGTGCTGGTCAAATGAGGAATGGAGAAATACGATGTAATATATCCAAACAATGAATTATTATAGTCCAGCAACTCAACACGGAATGAAGTACTGATGCATGGTACAAGACTGAAGGCCTTTGGGAACCTAGTGCTAAATGACAGTGGTCAGTTACAAGAGGCCACATATTATATGATAACATTCATGGGAAATGCCTAAGATAGACAAGCAATTTAAAGGGTAGAATTACTTATAACATAAGTTATATCTCAATCCAATTGTTACAAAGCCTCCATGTCCCAAAAATAATCACTGTTAATATGTTTGGTAAAACAGCTTTCAAGAAGCAAATGGGTGTATGTATGTATGTGTATACATATATGTATACACATACATACATACACACAAAGAGTCCTACTGATGTTACTTCTTCATAGCAATACTGTGTCAATAAATATTCTTTTTAAATGTTGCTTTTTAAAGCTTCAGACTAGTTTTGTCAGCATCCTATAATTTGTCTAAACAATCATGAGCAAACATTGTGTTGCCTCTAATTAGTTGTTATTGTAAATAATACTGTGCTGAATATCTTTTGGCTGACTGGGTCAATAGGTATCCATATCTTGAAAAATCAGAACTATAAAGTTCTTGATTACCTTGAAGGATTTTCAATTTTCTCAACAATTATCAATTTTCTAGACCCTTGCTGTCTCAGAAGTTATCTGTTTGATAAAAGTTTTGTCCATTTTATTTGGATTATTCTTTCTGAACAGAAATACTTACTCATCTGAGGTGGAGTCTGCATAATGCCAAAGAACCAGAAGAAAAATTGGCTACTTGATTCAAAGTAGCTTGCTGGACTCTATTTTGCAGTTGCTCTTTTGACTGACCTCTCTAATACACTGTTGGTGCTGGTCAGAACATCCTAGCAGAAGATCCCTGCTTATCCATCATCACATCCTGAGCCAGTCTGCACACAGGGCTTGGCTGGTGTGTAGCTAATGTCACCGGTATGGACAGTCTAGTGATCAATGGGGTGTGCACTTCTAAGAAAGACTTTCCCCCCAGTTTGGCATCGTCAAACCTCTATATTAGGTCTTAAAGATCTAAGGACTGGATTGGGGATGTAGCTCAGTGGTAGGTCACTTTCCCAGCATGCACGAGGCCTTGGGTTTCATCCCCAGCATCACAAATGAAATAAAATAAATATGCATAAACTTTTCTGTACATATGATTTTTCCATACAAAGCCAGGAGCTTCTGGAAAGTGGAGGCAATGAATATTCTTTGACTTATAAATCTACCTAATCTACCTAATGGAAATGCACACATAACACTAAATATTTCCTAAATGCAGTGCAATGTGGTGTCCTGAATTATATCCTGGGACAGAAAAGGGATATTAGTTGGAAAACTAGTGAAATTCCAATAAAACTGGGAATGAGTTAATAACAATGCCCAAATGTTGAGACCAGTGTACCACAGTTATATAAGACATGAATATTAAGTGTAACTGAATGAAGTATATATGGGCATTCTTTTTCCAAGTTTTTGAAAATCTAAAATTATTCCAAAATTTTAAAAAAGCTTCAAAAGTAAAAAATAAAATAGTAAATGTTCCATTCATAAATGTTAATTATTTATTCTCATTCATTGGTTCACTTATCAAAGAGAATTAGCTAATTCTCAAATTAAGAGTGAAAGAGTTGGTGAGCCTACTCACCTGGTTTTCAACTTTTCTTTCTCAGCCTACCAGAACATAACATATTTCCACCAGTAGCAAAAGCTTACTTGGACACTTATAATTTAGAAACTATTTCTAACCTAACTCTATGACTCAGCTACGTGCCCTGGAGGTTAGGGAAGAGGAGGCCCCTGGGGCCTTTATTTAGAGTCTCTGAGCTCATCCACCATGTTCATTTTATAGATGTAAACATGGATTTCACAGATGGAATGAAATCATCTTCGTTCTTTCCCCAGACATTATTTTTAGATGACTTTAAAGTACTTATCACGTGCAGTGTCCTTCCGACCTGGGTATTGGCACAGCACAGGGGCCACAGGAGGCCTAGGGACTTTCTCTTTGTTTCTTCCCCTTTCCCCCTGGGTAGGTACGTTCGGAAGCGGGGCTAGGTCCTACCACCTCTTACTACTTTAATGAGGCCACTGAAAACTCTCTGAGAGGTTGTTTCCTAATTGGAGATTACAATTTTCAACAATGTTTGCTAAAAGAGAGGAAAGAGGGTGGCACAGACTCTGCAGTGGCTTCCTGCCATGCAGTTGTGTTATTGCTAAGTATCCTCCTGCCCTCTCAAAATCTTTTGCTTTTATAAAAAGCAACAATCATTTGAATAATTACAAAATTGAAAATACTTTCTTTTCTGCGTACTGTTTTCCTCCAAGCAAGAGCTCCGCTTTCATCTGATACATAAAAGAGCAATAGTTCTCTGATGAACTAAGACACATGGAATATCTAATTAACATTAAAATCCTGTCTCTCGTCATTAGCTTCATTCGCACTGAATGTGTCAGCTCTCAAGAAACAAGTGCGGAGGTGATGACCTCATCTCACTTTTTTTAAAAAAAATTTTATAAAAAGCATATTAAGAGAAAAAGAAGAAGGATGTGTGGTCCACTTTTAGGACAATGGTTTGCTCAGCCTACTACCTAGGGATAGCTATCCCTGTTCCACGGCCCTGAGTGTTTTTGACACCTAAACCCAATCTGAATGTGTCTAATACCATTTCTGTGTGTTTCTATCACCTAGAATCTCTATGGGGCTAACCAACCCCTTATGTCTGGAGCCATTGCATGAAATTGGATAATTCAGTCCAGGAGAACAGAAATCATGGATCATTGGAACTAACGCAGTACAGCTCCCTAACTTGGCTTCATGGATCTTCTCGAAAGTCCCCAGTGAGCTATCAGGGGTCACAACAGACTAAGTAAGTGGGTTCTAACATTCACCCCCAAAAGTATCAGACTGTATCAGTGGATACAAAGTCATCAAGACAGGTCCAGAAATGTCTAGAAAGGATTCCCATGATGAGTGAGAAGATCTTTAAGATTTTGGGGACCCCTAGGTTCAGAAGACACTGAACTGTCCATGGTCATTTACCTATGGATGCAGACCCACTATGTAACAGCCAAGTTCTTCCTTTATATGCCAGTAAAATGTCTCTACTTTGCTTTCAAAAGCCAATGGCAAGCAGTGGAACACGTATTTAATCCCAGCGACTTGGGAGGCTGAGGCAAGAATATCAGCTTGCTTTAGCCTCAGCAACGCAACAAGGCCGGAAGCAATTTAGTAAGACCCTGTCTAAAAATAAAAAGTGAAAAGTACTGGGCATGTGGCTCAGTGGTTGAGTACCCCTGGGTTCAATCCCAGATTTAAAAAAAAAAAAGTCAATGTCACCCTTGTTATATCACATCTAAGGCGACTTCTTGCTTCTTTGCCCCATGGGCAACCAGAGAAACCTGTTGAGATTACTGATTGCTGTGGTATCTCATGAGGAACTATAATTCCAGGTCCTAGAAGAAGAGTACAATACATTTTCAGAAAGCATTGCCAGAACCACTCCAAGTGCACCCCTGCCTCTAATGGTTCTAAAGACTGAGGGTCTTCGTGAATCTATAAAAGCAAATCATTTCAGAAGATGAGAATTTCAACTACCATGCCTGCAAACTTGGGTTTCCATGACTTGCTGCTGTAACAAAAGCCTGGAATAGGTAACATTGGCTTTGGAATTAGATAGACTGTGGAAGCTGAACCCCGTAGTGGGAAAACTGCCAACAAAAGGAGGAAAATGTTTAAGAAATTAGCATAGGGGTAGAAAAATGTCCACTTATGTTATGAGATGGCGAATAATTAAAAACATTTCTGTGGGGCTGGGTGCAGTGGTACACCAGCAACTCAGGAGGCTGAGGCAGGAGGATTACAAGTTCAAGGCCAGCCTCAGCAACTTAGCAAGGGCCTAAGGAACTTAACAAGACCCTGTCTCAAAATAATTATAAAAAGGGCTGGGATGTGGCTCAGTGATTAAGTGCCTCTGGGTTTAATACCTGGTACAAATATATATATTTGTACCATATATCTTTCACATTAGTAATATATATATATGCATATATAGTGTTTATATATGTATATATATAGTGCATATATGTGTATACATAGTGTGTGTGTGTATATATATATACTGCAGGAATATATATATATAGTGTATATAGGTATATATATATATATACTACAGGAATATACATATTCCTGTAGTAATGTGAAAGATAAGGGACTCATCAAACTCATCTATGGACTTGTGGACTAAGGAGAGGTGATTTCTGGGCAGAATTTTGAAGTGTTATTGGTTACACCTTTGTGATGTGATAAGATTGTGAAACAAAGATGACAGTTAAACTTGGCTAATTTGCAATCACAATTTATATGGAGTATAAATGACAGGAGCAGAATTTGCCAGAGTAGAAAAACTTTTTCTTTTTTAATTTATATTCTCCCTGGATGGAAAAAAGATTAGCAAAATACAGTGAGGAGGTACTGGTTCTGGTTCTGGGTAAGATTGAGAGAGTACAGCCACCTGTCCCTTCTACTGCCTGTAGCATCAAATGTGGATAAAATGTACGAATCAGCTCTTCCATAACTCTGAAAGCAAATAGTATTAAACAGATTGGGAAAGAAGACTAAAATTCAAAGCATCATCATGCGGGTGGTTTGGGGGACTGTATCAGAAGATCCAGCTTTTGTGTAATTAGAGTCTCAGAAAGAGTGGAGAAAAGGAGCAAGTGCTAAAAATGAATTAGAATAAATAATGTCTGACAAGTTCCCAAATTTGCCAACAAGCGTAAACTTAGAGTCAAGATGCTAAACAAATCCCAAACAAGAAAAACCCAAAGAACACCATGCCAAGTCACATTATAATTTATCATCCCAAAACTGAATGAATAGTTAAAATCTTGAAACAAGCAAGAGGAAAAACAATGCAGTATCTATGGAGGTAAAAATTCAAATGACTATAGATTTCTCATCAGAAGATCAGAAGGAAGTGGCACAATAATTTTTCAAGTTCTGAAATAAAATTATTGTTAATCTAAAGTTCTGTATCCAGTGAAAATATCCTTTCAGAATGAAGAGAAAATCAAAGCATTCTCGGATGAAGGGAACTTGGAGAATTTGTCACCATAAGACCTACCTTAAAGAAATGGCTAGAGGGAATTCTCTAAACAGGGAGAAAATGATAAAATAAAGAATCTTGGAATATCAGGAAAGCAGAAAGAACACTGACAAGCGCAAGGTCAAAATGGTATTCTTAAAACATGTGCACATGTTTCACAGGAAGACTATGAAAAGAAAACAGGTACAAAATCCTCAGAAAGAAGAAGCAAAAAATGCAATGAGATGCTTCCACTTGTTATATCAATAATTGCATTAAAAATAAATGATCTAAAAATAACACTTTAAAGGAAGAGATTGGCAGAGCATTTTTTTAAATGGTCCAATAACATGCTGTGAATAAAAAACTTACTACAAATATTATGATAAATATAAACTGAAAGTAGAAAGATGGAGAAAAGTCATAGTATAAAAAACTTTAAAAACTTGTAAAGTTATGTTGATGTGCACACATGCAAAACGATGCCATTTTTTACAACAACAGTATAAAGTCAAAGGAATGGAATTTTGCAGGAAATGAATTTTTGTATGCCAGTTAAGTTAAATTGGTATTAATCGAAACTAGATTGTTATAAATTTACAGTTCACAGGATAATGGCAATTCTAAGGAAAATCACTTAGAAAGAATTAAAAACTATATAGTAAAAAAATTACAAAGATGGTAAAAATTGTTTACAAGAATACACTCATATACAAACACACACACACACACACACACACACACACACACACAGCAATAATGCAGAATCAAGGAACAAAAAAGACAAGATATATAAAAAACAAAGCAAAATGTCAGACATAAATTTGATTGACCCAGTAGTTACATTAGCTGTAAGTGGATTAAGCTCTCCAATTAAAAGGCAGGAGTTGGTAGAATGAATTTAAAAAGGAAAAAAGAATGGTCCAATTATATGCCATATTCAACATGAGAACTTCCCCACATAGGTGAGGAACATCTACAGTAAGTCACTTAAAACTCACAGTAAGACAAGGCAAGGAAATAATATGCATACAACTTGGAAGCCAAGAAATAAGACTGTGCCTATTTGTAGATGATGTAATTGTCTATACATAAAATAATAATAAACATTCTGTAGAATGAATATCAGCCAAACTCAAGACTTATGTAGTAAGCACTTTGTAGTTAATATCTACAGACTATCAAAGTCATGAGGTTATCAGTTTTTTATTTCTCTTAAAAGCTGATTATTTAAAGTGTTTTTGTCATTTGCAATATTATGCTCAATTATTTCAGATTCTAAACTATTTTGATTTTGAAAACACAGGATCTACAAAAATTACCTTAGAAGTTATAACCGAGTTCAGCAAAGTTTATAGGATACAGAATCAACAGGCAAAAATTGATGAATTATATTTTGGACACATGGAAATATGTAAAACATATAAATGTATTATTTACAATTGATAAAAATGGAATACATTCATATGTGTAAATATAACAAAATATGCATGCTAAAATATGAAGAATAATGAAAGAAATAAAAAGATTCTAAATGAATAAAAATATTCTATGTTCACTGATTGGAAGATTCAGTATAATAGATGCCAGTTCTTCTCGAACTGATATACTGATTGATAATACTGAGTTGATAACACAATTTTTAATTAAGCAAAATCCTAGTGAGATCTTTTTCTAAATATAGACAACATTATTCCAAAATACATGTGAGAAGGTAAAAAAGCAAGAATAACAAGAACAATTCTAAAAAAGAAGAAAGTTGGAGGAATTGCTCTATCTTACTTCAAGACTTATATATCTACAATAATCAAGGCTATAGAATTTTCAGTAGAGAAATCCACAGAGAGATCAGTGAAACAGAGTAGAGAATCCAGAATAGCCACTCACATTCAGTCAGCTCATTTTTATAAAGTTACAAAATAAATTGAATATTATGGCTTTTGCAGTCAAATGGATGGAGATGGAAAAAATTATGGTAAGTGAAGTATCCCAATCTCAGAGACTCAAGGGTCGATTCTTTTCTCTCATTTGTGGAAGCTAGAATACATCTGGAATCAGTATGTTACATGGCTAAGCTAATAATAACCTCAACATGTATGAATTTTTACACAAACAAGGGGAATCTTGCCTAGGATACCTGGAGATGTAGGGAGGAGGGCAGGGAGGGGGAGGGATTAGAAGGATATCTAGGAGACTGGAGGGAGGGGGTATGGGGGAATCAACTAGAAGGAGCTCTCCAACCTCCACAAGAAGTCCATTTAACACAGGGTTCATTTGGGGGAAACATAGAACCATGGGGAACTCAAGGGGGGAAATCATGGAATGGCATTAGCCCTGGCTAACTATGTGAATATACATTTGTTCTTGATTGTCTGATAATGATTCCCCCTCTATTGTAAGTCCGTATTCAACTAATAAAATAAATAAATAAATAAATACATAAATAAATAAATAAATAAATTGAGTAAATGGTGCTGGAGATAGACATATATATTCTAATACATATGCAATATGATAGAATATATTATATAATATCTGTATTCCAAGCATACATATATATCTTGATCTAAACTTTACAACCTGTACAAGAATTAACTCAAAACATATCATGTGTTTAAATGTAAAGTTATAAAATTCTAATGAGCATATATATAAATGAAGTCTTAAGAAGCAAGTGCTTGGTGACCAGTTCTTAACTATTACACCTCTGGCATGATCCATCAAAGAAAAAAATCAATAAATGGGACTTCATAAAAATTAAAAATATTTACCTTGTGAAAAAATCTTATTATATGGATGAATGAAAAGCTACGAACTAGGTAATTATTTGCCGACAATATTTGTGACAAAGGGTTCGTATATGGTATGTATATAAAACTCAAATCTCAACAGAAAAAATATTCTAATAAGAAAATGATAAAGGGCAGACATTTCACTGAAGATGATATACAGATGATAAATAAGTTAATGTAAGCCTGTTCATCACTAGCCATTAGTGAAATTCAAGTTAAAGCTAAGGTGAATTCCACTGCACAACTATTACATTGGAAAACAAAGAAGTATTGACAGTATCAAGTGTTGGCGAGGGTGAAGAACACTTTGAGCTCTCATTCGTTGCTGACAGGATTGTAAACTGGTTTGAGCACTGTGGTAAAACAGTGTTCAGTTTGATATGAATGTGAATGCACACGTATGCTCTAACCAAGCAATCTCACTTGTAGATTTTTTTTTATTTATTAGATGGATATAGAGATACAATTGAGGGGGAAACATTATCAAGCATTCAAGAACCAATGTATATATACTTGGTTATCCAGGGATAATGCCATATCATGGATGGCCAGCTTGGGTTCCCCGTGTTGCTGTTTCCCCCAGAAGAACTCCTGAGTTAAATGGATATCTCATGTAGGACAGAGATCTACTTCTGAGATGATTCCCCCATATTCCCACCCTCCAGTCTACTAGGATTTCTTCCTGCACCCTCCCGACCCCATCCCCCTCTCTACACCTTCAAGTGTCCTAGGGAGTCATCTCCATGTTTCGTTGAGAATCATACAATTTGAAGTTATTATTAGCTTAGCCGTCTAACATACTGCTTCCCCCATGTATTCTAGCTTCCACAGATGAGAGATAACATTTGGCCCTTGAGTCTCTGAGATTGGGATACTTCACTTAGCATAATTCCTTCTATCTCCATCCATTTGATATCAAAAGCCATATATCATTTTTTCTAATGGCCAAGTAGTATCCCACTGTATATATGTACCAAAGTTTTTGTATCCACTCATCGAGTAAGGGGCATCTGGGTTGGTTCCATAATCTAGCTATAGTAAATTGAGCTGCTATAAACATTGAGGAAGCCACATTGCTATAATATGCTGATTCTAACTCTTTTGGGAAAATACCCAGGAGTGGGATAGTTGGGTCATAAGGTGGTTCCATCCTTAATTTTTTGAGGATTCTCCACACTGCTTTCCGTAGTGGCTGAACCAGTTTGCAGTCCCACCAGTAGTATAACAGTGTTCCTCTTTTCCACAGTCCCTCCAGCATCTGTTAGAATTTTTCATTTTTGCCACTCTAACAGGACACTCATAGATTTTTAAGTCACTATTTCCATACTAAAATCAGTACACAAATAGTTAGAGAGGCTCTACTCATAATGACTGCAAACCTGGAAGCAACCCAAGTGTCTTCGGTGGGTGAAAGTTAGGGGCACACTCTAGTATATCCATACATTGGAATCCTACTATTCCATGCAAAATGGTAAGTACTGGTGACATGCAAAAACTCACGGGCATTGTGCTGAGGAAGTCAAATGTTGAAAACTTAACAGACTTTTCATTCCATTTATATAACTTTCTTGAAGACAAAATCAAGTGACAGAAAACAGATTTGTGATTATCAGAAGCTAGGGTTTGAGGAAATGTGTCTTTAAAGGAGTAGTATGAGAAAGCTTTTACAGAATGATTAACTGAATGTCTATTTCTGTCCTTTGGGTGTATCCCCCAACCTCGTGTGTTGGAAGCACAATCCTCAATGCACCAGTACTGGGGAGCGTGGCCTATTGGGAGGTGACTGGGTCGTGGAAGTGAGGCCCTCACGAATGGGGTAATGTTGTCCTGGGAGTTGGTTAGTTGCTGCAAGAGCTGGTTATTATGCAGTCCGTTACTCTAACTCTCTTCTGCATGCATTTGGTTGCCCCTTCCACTTTTTCACAATGAGATAATGTAGCAAAAAAAAATAATCTATTACAGACACTGCCACCATGCCCTTGGACTTCCCAGGTTACAGAATCATAAGGCAAATAAATCTCTTTTCTTCTATAAATCACAGTCAATGCAACAATTAAGTTTCCATTGAAACAAAACATGGACAAAGGCATCTATCCTGATTGTAATGGTGGTAACGTAAATCATTGTAAGTGTTATATCTCATAGAACTATGCATGAAATAGAGGTTTTATTGCATATAAATTTTTAAAATAAATAAAATAAAATGACTCTCTTTTTAAGGAACAAATCAAACCTGTGGCTTCAGGACTCTTTATTCTCATATACAGACCTTTTTAGCTTCACTTAACAGAAGTTTAAAAACATAGAAACCTTGCTTCAAAATAGCAGTAGTATTGAAAAGGGGGTCTGTCTTAGAAGCTGTCATGGATGTGGACTTTGAAGCATGAGGTAGATAATAATTAGATGCGTGGGCAGCCCACAAAGGAAGTTGAATTGGCAAAATTATGCCAGTGTGTAATAAGGACTGACATTTTTAAGATTATAATCATACTTAGGGACCCCTAACTTCTTCTTTTTTTAAGAGAAAGAGGGATAGTGAGAAAAGTAGAGAGAACCAATTCTATTTAGTTTTTCATGCGACTTTTGTTGCTCCAACACTTTGTTGTATGTGGTGCTGGGGTTCAAACCTGCCTCCTCTCACAGGCCAGGAGTGCCAAAATACCTGAGCCACAACTCCAGCCCCAGCCCTAACTTCTTAAGGTCAAGAAGCAGCCTGAGAAAAGAATTGACTGCCAAGAGAGAACCTACTTCTTTAGACACAGGGTAATAGTAAAGGACCGATACATCAAACAGTGGAGCCAAGATTTGTGAAAAGCGGTGGATGATAAGTCACTTCCACGGAGTAGGACCCCATCAGGTAAAACCCCCTACTATTTAAACAGTCTGATTGCAGATGACTATAGATCATAAACTGGTATTTCCACTTTTGAATAGGAGTGTTTTGGGGGGTTATACTCTCTAGTTATTCTCTAGAGTTAAGGTGTGCCTGACAGCTTGGCTTTCTAGTTCATAGTTCTCAAGATCAAGAACACCTGGAATTGGACTTCATATAATCACAAAACCCTGCTTTGGCATGATGCCGTGTTTGGATGGGTGAGTGGGGATTGGTGTGAGGGTTTATTGTATTTTATATGTGAAAGATGTGGACGGACAACTGATGGTGGCAGTTGATTAAAATTGGATGAAATTCCCCCCTCTTTCTATCCATGACCCCCACGATGTGAGTCTGAAGTTTCTCCCGTGCAGAGTCTGTTGCTCCTTTCCTCTGGATTACCCACGTTATTCACTTTGGCCAAGAATATGATGAAGAAGTGATGCAGAATTTACCCCAGCTGACCAGAGTACCAGTGATCCCTGTTGAGCTGAGCTGAAATATTCATCTGATGTATAGACTGAAAAGAAATCATAGATTTTAGGCTGTTATTTCCAGTCATTAATGAGCTGTAAAGGGACCATGCATTGGAAAGCAACTGAAAACTTCCTCATTATGTTCCTCAGAGCATCTTCCAAGTGCACTGATGTAGAAGCCAGGGTTAAGAATGCGTTTTCCCCCCAGCGTTGCTGATATGGAGACCCTGCATCTATTTCCTCTGTTTTATTGAGACCCCAGAAGTTCAGGATCCAGGTTTATACTTAAATGTCATAGTCTCCTCCAGTCATGGGTGTCCTAGGAAATTTATTTTTACCTTCTCTGTACTCACTGATGGCTTTTTTGTTGGGTAGGGATGTTGCTTTTTTATTCCTCTATATTTGTTTATCCAGGGTCTGCAATTTTCTGCACAATCAGGAGGAGTAAGGATCATTTAGGAAACCCTGTCCTAGGCTCATACACTGGTCATTAGCAGCATTAATGTTTCAGAAGCACCACTGCGAATCAAGCAAGCAGAGGCCACTTCATCTTCAAGGCACAGCACCAAGGTGGCAATAAAACATAAAAGCAATCCCTTATTCTTTTGGGAAATATAGGGTCATAGATCTAGCAAACACCAAACACACATGGTGCATAACTCCCATGTGTTAGCCTGGGTATGAGGGCAAGCTCTCTGCTAATGAGCAGGGGCAATGGCAGGGGAAACTAAGGTCACCATGTGGATGTGCATATCACTGCCTTCTCTGTCTTTCTCATCCCTGCCACACACACCCCTCAAAGCAAAGCAAAACTCTAACACACTCGCCAACCAGTGTTAGGCATACACTCTAAGACAGACAGAACAAAAATGCCTTCTGAGAGAACAGTAACCAACAAGACAAGGGCTTTGCGCTGCTATCTATTATGTGACAATAGGTAATGCTGAAAAGGGTCATCCCAAGCTCATCTAGACTAACCCCTCAGCCACTCATGCATAATATGGGATCCAGAGCAGGGAAGTAATCTGCCAAAATTAAATATCAGCTAAAGGCTGGGTCAGTTTAGCATCCAGGCCTTCCAAGGCCAATTCCTTTTCCGCAGCATTAAAATCCATCCAAATGATTGCAAGGTTTTTAAACACTGATAAGGGTGATGACCACAAATATTTATTTGGATTGTAGTGTAACAGCATCCACATGTCTTCTTTTTTGCTGCTTGGCCACTCTTAATTGTTCTACAACGAGCAAATTCTGCAACTGTCCCTGGGTGAAAGGGTCTGCTATTCCTTTTTCCTGAAGAGGAGAAAAAACTAGTTATTCTATGTACCTCTTTAGTCCCCATAGGTCCTTGGCACTATGCTGAGCTCTTTATGGAATAACTCTGGGTCCTCAAAAATGTAGGTTTCTAGGAGCGATAATGCAGGCCACCCTGAGATCTCCACCTTCTCCATTCAACTGCTTTGGAAACATCTGTACTTTCTATTTTGGAGCTCGATTCTCAGGCTGAAGAATTGATTTGTGTAATTAGGCAACTGATTTTGAAAGAAGATTTTGCATGAATTTGCAATATAATTTTCTTTTTCTGTAACTGTTAATTGGAAACATTTATCAGGTTTTTTAAGCTGAAACAAAGTTAACTTTGAAAAAAGGTGTGAACTGCTCATTTTTTATGCAATCTCAACATCGTCTTTGATGCATTCATTAATTCTTTATTTACAGGGCCGTTGGCTTCCTCAGTTTGGGTAAGAATTGGCCTGCCTTAACCCTTAGTGGGATGGGATTTTCAGGCTCAACAACTTGGTAATAGTAGCATTAGCTCGTCCCTTCTGCACACACCTTAAGGACATCTGTGGCAAAACATACCATGAAAATCTTCATATAGGAATTTTTGTCTGTGAATGCGAGTGTTCACAAATATCACTTTTTTTTTTTGAAAACTGAATCCAACAATGTATTTGTTGTTTTTTTCTAATTGGTGCTTTATAGAGGCACAATTCACTGTGGTACGTTCATATGCGCACATAGTATAATTTGAACAATTCATTTCACCATTCCTCTTTCTCAGACCCTCCTCCTTTCCCCTCCATCCCATCCCTCTCCTTCACTGATGATCTCTCTTCTATTTTTTCTGGGATCCTCCACTTCTTATCTACTTACTTCATTCTAGCTTCCACAAGTGAGAAAAAATAATGGATCTCTGATTTTCTGAGTCTGGCTTATTTCAATAAATATGACATTTATCCATTTCCATTAATTTATTGGCAAATGCCACAATTTAATTCTTCTTTATAGCAAAAAGTAAAATGTATGTGTGTGTCACATTTTCTTTATGCATTCATCTCAGGTGGCTCCATAGCTTGGCTATCATGAATTGCACTGTTAAAAACAATATCATCTTTTTTAATAACTCAATTAGCATTCATTTTGAGCAATCATTTTGCCAGAGTTGTAGAAATTTCAGTTAGGTAAAGATGGAGGCTCCTACAACCCTTCCCTATAGGTTCCTTCCAGGGCTTCTACAATGTTCTAGAATGGAGGCACAGAGTCTCACGCTGAGTGCCACCCATCCACACTGACACCTGACATTTACTGATGAGCCTAACCTCGTGTCTAGTGTGGGTCTATTCAAGTGGGTCCTATGCTACGTCCTCCTTTCTACCCACTGCCCTCTACCACATGGGGACAGGGGCTTTCTTGTCTTTCACTTTGCTGCTGTTTGAAGATTCCTCCAGGTCACTCAAAACTTTTTGCTTTACTAAGCTTGGTGCCTCTCCTGTTCTTGTCCCAGAAAATTACAAAGCACTATGGCTTTAGGTTTCTACAAACTAGTTGGGATTTGTTCTTCTGGTGGGAGAGGCTCAACCTAGGGCACAGGCCACAGGAACCCCTTTGGTCATAGTTTGCTGTACTCCAGCTGAATTTCCTTCCCAGTCTTGAGAGGAAACTCTTAGTCATGAGGGTGTCTTTTAAAACATTGTCCATTCCTGGAGTCCTGAGATTCCTCTGCTGCGGAAAGTCTGAAGAAAGAGATGTCTTTCCACGTCTCTTTTCTGGGGCACCCTTCTTTTCTTGAGGCTCTAAGAGCAAAGAATACTAGTTTAGTGAACAAGGTGAGAGCTAAGGTAAAGCTTAGAGGAGAAAAGCAGTCACATTTGATCCCTCTAGTAATGCCCCAGTAATAACCAGGCCAAAGAAAAGCCTCTTCTCCATGCTCCTAACTGCACAGTAGGAGACATGCACTTCCCAGGTCTTCCTGGGGAACTTTTGCTCTCAGGTGCCCTCCCACTCAGGCCCTGGGTCCACATTCTATGCCTGGCTGTATGATCTTGGGCATAGTCTTCCTTCTTTGTGGCTTCTCCCACTCCACCAATAGGGGGAGCCACTCCTGGAAGTACTAGTGGAAGTGGGAATGGTTAACCCTCCCTGAAGTATAGTATGCTCAGAGTGCCTGGGGGTGAGTCCCTGGTGAACTTCCCTGAAATGTGCTTAATAACCAGTGAGAAGGTTGAGAACAGAACAAAGTCGAAAGTTCAAATTCATTTTCACTGACTTCATAGTTTTCCACCACATGAATTTGCCATAGTTTTATCCTACTCTGCAATATTAATTTTGTTCCCAAATTTTCACTGTTTGAAACACCAGTTTTAGAGAAAAGGAAACATATAGGCCAAAGACTTGGATCTACATCAAGAAAGGAAAAGTGTTAGAGAGAGAATAACTGAAGGTAAAATATTTTATTTTTCTTGTTTTTAGTTGATCAAATACATAACTAGATATTTAAAATAATCATAGTAACAATGTATTGGTGATCATAGATAAGGAAAGTGAATGACCGTAATGTTACTAAGAGACAGGAAGAGGAATTGGAAATACTGTTATACAGTACTTGTGATAACCATGAAGTGCTATTAGATTAGGTGGAAACGCATATCGCAAATTCTTATATGGAAATGTATATGAAAAATTATATTGCAAATACTGAAAATTTTTAAAAGAAGTAAAATTGATACACTAAGAGATAGGAGAAAATGGAATAATATAAGTGAAATAATAATATGATATATAATAATATAAATAGAATAATTAAAATCAGAGAAAGCAGAAAAAGCAGGGGGAAAAGGACAAGGGCAACTGATTAAAAATATTTAGAATATGCTGGACAGCACTCCAATGGTCTAAATAAACCAAACACAATTTGGATAATGTCAGAGTGGATTAGAAAAACAAAATTCTACAACACATTGCCTAAAAGAAGTTCATTTTCAGCATAAAGACACAAAAAAAGCAGAGGGACAGACAGATTTACCATGCGAGCTGTAATCAAAATCCAACACCACATTAATTTCAAACTAAACAGAATTCAGAGTAATGAAAATCATCAGGAACAAAGAAGGACATTACAGAATGATAAAGGAATAAATTCTCTAATAAAACCTAACAATACTTAAATGTATGGGCCTAGCAACAGAAGGTCAAAATCTATGAAGCAAAAATTGATAGACAAATACACAATTACAGCTGGAGACTTCAACACCTTTCCATCAGTAGCAACTGACAGATCCATCAGGTAGGAAATCAACACGAATATGGTCAAGCTGAACAGAACCATCCATCAATTGGCTGTAATTGATATTTATAGAAAACTCCATCCAATAGCAGCAGATTACACATTCTCCTCAAGTTCCTGTGGGACATTCGCCAAGATATATCACATTCTGGGCCATAAAGTGCACCTTAACAAATTCATTTTTTTAACCTTAATAAATTTAAAAGAACAGAAATCATGTAATGTGCGCTGTAAGACCATAATGAAGTAAAACTAGAAATCAATAACAGAAAGAAGCTCAACCCCTCGCCCCAAATTTGTGGCAATTTCGCTGCACATTTCTAAATAGCACATTCGTCAAATGAATATTAAGAGAAACTTAAAATATTTTGAACTAAATGAAAATGAAAATATAACTTATCGACATTTGTGGGATGCAGCAGAAGCAGTTCTTAGAGGGCAGTGTATAGCATTATTGAGTGTATATATTAGAACCAAAGGAAGAATTAAAATCTATTCTCTGAGCTTCCAACTTAGGAAACTAGGAAACAAACCCCAAAACAGAAAATCAGATCCAAAGTAAGCAGAAGAAAATAAGTAATAAAAATTAGATAAAAATAAATGAAATCAAAATAAAAAAGTAATAGGGAGAACAATAGAAACAGAAGTTGCCTTTGGAAAATATTAATAAAAAGGATAAAATTTCAGCCAGACCAATCAAGGTAAAAATATTACTAATATTACTAATATTACTCCAATGAAAGAGGAGTAATCACTACTGATTCCGTATAATATCCCAATAAGAATGCCAATCGTCAACAATACAAATAATAATATAAACTTACGAGAATGTGGGGGAAAGGTACACTCACACTCTGTTGGTGGAAGTGCAAATTAGTACCACCACTTTGAAAAGCAGTATGGAGATTCCTCAAAAGACTAGGAGTGGAACCACCATAAGACCCGGCTAGCTACCTTACTCTTTCATATTTATCCTAAAGAATTAAAATCAGTGTGCAGTAGTGATACAGGAAGATCAATGTTCATAGCAGCACAATTCACAACACTTGAGTTAAGGAACCAGCCCAGGCGCCCCTCGACAGACCAATGGATAAAGAAAAGGTGGAGTATACATATACACAATGGAGTCGGACTCTCTCAGAAAGAAGAGTGGAATGATGGCGTTTGCTGGGAAATGACGGGACAGGAGAGCACAATGCCAAGTGGAGTAATCTAGGCTAAGAAAGTCAAGGTCTAGTGTTTTCTCTCATATGCAGAAGTCAGACAAAAATAAGGTTAAAAAAAGAGGTGTGTGTGTCAGGAGGAATTTAGTGAAAATAAAAGAGAGCAGAGTTGAGGAAGGGAATTAGGGTGAGGGTATAAGAACTGGAAAGGGATCACTGGAGGAATGAAATCGACCAAATTATGCTGGGCACATATATGAATGTTCCACAGTGAATTTCACCCTTATGAAAATCGTTAAGTTTAGAAACAACTATAAATAAATCAAAGGAAGATCAGGAGAGGGGAGGAAGTGGAACAGGAAGAAGGAAGAGGGGAAGGAAAGAGGAAGTACTGGGAACTAAACTGGAGCAAATTATATATTCATTGTAGATTATATCAATGAACCTCAATATTATGTAAATTATGTGTATGTACAAATATGGCACGATTTCCACTATTATATATAATTATGTTGCACCAATTAAATAGAGAAAGAGATGAAAAGTGTTATGAGGAACTCTATCCCCCCAAGTTTGATAACCTAGATGAAATGATCCAATTGCTCTGAATATACAGTCTGCCACCTCATCAAAGGAGAAATAGATAACCTTAATAGGCCTATGTTCATTAGACTAACGGAATCAATAATTAATATGTTAACATCAATAATTAATCATAATTAATAACTTTTCAATAAAGAAAACATCAAACTTGTGTAGTTTCAATGTGAATTCTATCAAATATGCAAAAATAATATCAATTTACTCAAAAACACTAGGAAAACTATTCTTGGAGCTGAATATTTCTCCATGTATAATAATTTCCATAGGATAAATTCCTTTAAAGGAGTTTCTGGATTAAAAGTACATGCTAACATTTTATTAGGCATTACTAAATTGCCTTAGTCAGTTTGATATCAAGTAATAGAGTGTTTATTTCTATACAGACTTGCTGATAATTGATATTTTTATTTTTGCCATTTCTGTGAGTAAAAGTATAAATTTTTAATGCTCAAATTGCATTTCTTTGAGCAAAATAAGTCTAAAATAATTTTAGTAATTTCAGTGTGTTTTATGGTCACATGCATTTTTAAAATTCTTTATACCCTTCTCTTGTCCATTAATATTATTGTAATAATCATGATAGTACATATGGGGTGCTTAAATTTGACAACTGTGGTTTGATGTACTTTACATGTTTTAATTAATTTAGTCATCAGTA